>OU612058.1:39649541-39890845 GCA_914767635.1 Melanostoma mellinum | reverse complement strand
CTTCGTTCTCGAGATATGGAGCTTTTTACATTTTTGGTCACTGGGATCGTATTGAGCGTCTTAAATGGAGTTCCCCCATCGTACAACCCCAAATAAATCGTTATTTTTCGTCTATCTCGCTTCGTTCTCGAAGAATGGAGCTTTTTACATTTTGGTCACTGGGATCGTATTAAGCGTCTTAAATGATATTCCCCCATCGTACAACCCCAAAAAAATCGTTATTTTTCGTCTATCTCGCTTCGTTTTCGAGATATGGAGCTTTCTACATTTTGGTCACTGGGATCGTATTGAGCGTCTTAAAAGGAGTTCCCCCATTGTACAACCCCAAAAAAATCGTTATTTATCGTCTATCTCGCTTCGTTCTCGAGATATGGAGCTTTTTCCATTTTGGTCACTGGGATCGTATCAAGCGTCTTAAATGGAGTTTCCCCCCCCCATCGTACAACCCCAAAAAAATCGTTATTTTTCGTCTATCTCGCTTCGTTCTCGAGATATGGAGCTTTTTACATTTTGGTCACTGGGATCGTATTAAGCGTCTTAAATGATGTTCCCCCATCGTACAACCCCCAAAAAATCGTTATTTTTCGTCTATCTCGCTTCGTTCTCGAGATATGGAGCTTTTTCCATTTTGGTCACTCGGATCGTATTAAGCGTCTTAAATGATGTTCCCCCATCGTACAACCCCCAAAAAATCGTTATTTTTCGTCTATCTCGCTTCGTTCTCGAGATATGGAGCTTTTTACATTTTGGTCACTGGGATCGTATTAAGCGTCTTAAATGATATTCCCCCATCGTACAACCCCAAAAAAATCGTTATTTTTCGTCTATCTCGCTTCGTTTTCGAGATATGGAGCTTTCTACATTTTGGTCACTGGGATCGTATTGAGCGTCTTAAAAGGAGTTCCCCCATTGTACAGCCCCAAAAAAATCGTTATTTTTCGTCTATCTCGCTTCGTTCTCGAGATATGGAGCTTTTTACATTTTGGTCACTGGGATCGTATTAAGCGTCTTAAATGATATTCCCCCATCGTACAACCCCAAAAAAATCGTTATTTTTCGTCTATCTCGCTTCGTTTTCGAGATATGGAGCTTTCTACATTTTGGTCACTGGGATCGTATTGAGCGTCTTAAAAGGAGTTCCCCCGTCGTACAACCCCCAAAAAATCGTTATTTTTCGTCTATCTCGCTTCGTTCTCGAGATATGGAGCTTTTTCCATTTTGGTCACTGGGATCGTATTAAGCGTCTTAAATGATGTTCCCCCATCGTACAAACCCAAAAAAATCGTTATTTTTCGTCTATCTCGCTTCGTTCTCGAGATATGGAGCTTTTTCCATTTTGGTCACTGGGATCGTATTAAGCGTCTTAAATGATGTTCCCCCATCAAATAACCCCCAAATAATCGTTATTTTTCGTCTATCTCGCTTCGTTCTCGAGATATGGAGCTTTTTACATTTTGGTCACTGGGATCGTATTAAGCGTCTTAAATGATATTCCCCCATCGTACAACCCCAAAAAAATCGTTATTTTTCGTCTATCTCGCTTCGTTCTCGAGATATGGAGCTTTTTACATTTTGGTCACTGGGATCGTATTAAGCGTCTTAAATGATGTTCCCCCATCGTACAACCCCAAAAAAATCGTTATTTTTCGTCTATCTCGCTTCGTTCTCGAGATATGAAGCTTTTTACATTTTGGTCACTGGGATCGTATCAAGCGTCTTAAATGGAGTTCCCCCATCGTACAACCCCAAAAAAATCGTTATTTTTCGTCTATCTCGCTTCGTTCTCGAGATATGGAGCTTTTTACATTTTGGTCACTGGGATCGTATTAAGCGTCTTAAATGATATTCCCCCATCGTACAACCCCAAAAAAATCGTTATTTTTCGTCTATCCCCGCTTCGTTTTCGAGATATGGAGCTTTTTACATTTTGGTCACTGGGATCGTATTAAGCGTCTTTAATGATGTTCCCCCATCGTACAACCCCCAAAAAATCGTTATTTTTCGTCTATCTCGCTTCGTTCTCGAGATATGGAGCTTTTCCATTTTGGTCACTGGGATCGTATCAAGCGTCTTAAATGATGTTCCCCCATCGTACAACCCCCAAAAAATCGTTATTTTTCGTCTATCTCGCTTCGTTTTCGAGATATGGAGCTTTTTACATTTTGGTCACTGGGATCGTATTGAGCGTCTTAACAGGAGTGCCCCCATTGTACAACCCCAAAAAAATCGTTATTTTTCGTCTATCTCGCTTCGTTCTCGAGATATGGAGCTTTTTCCATTTTGGTCACTGGGATCGTATCAAGCGTCTCAAATGGAGTTCCCCCATTGTACAACCCCAAAAAAATCGTTATTTTTCGTCTATCGCGCTTCGTTCTCGAGATATGTAGCTTTTTACATTTTGGTCACTGGGATCGTATGAAACGTCATAAATGATGTTCCCCCATCGTACAACCCCCAAAAAATCGTTATTTTTCGTCTATCTCGCTTCGTTCTCGAGATATGGAGCTTTTCCATTTTGGTCACTGGGAGCGTCTTAAATGGAGTTCCCCCATCGTACAACCCCAAAAAAATCGTTATTTTTCGTCTATCTCGCTTCGTTCTCGAGATATGAAGCTTTTTACATTTTGGTCACTGGGATCGTATCAAGCGTCTTAAATGGAGTTCCCCCATCGTACAACCCCAAAAAAATCGTTATTTTTCGTCTATCTCGCTTCGTTCTCGAGATATGGAGCTTTTTACATTTTGGTCACTGGGATCGTATTAAGCGTCTTAAATGATATTCCCCCATCGTACAACCCCAAAAAAATCGTTATTTTTCGTCTATCTCGCTTCGTTTTCGAGATATGGAGCTTTTTACATTTTGGTCACTGGGATCGTATTAAGCGTCTTTAATGATGTTCCCCCATCGTACAACCCCCAAAAAATCGTTATTTTTCGTCTATCTCGCTTCGTTCTCGAGATATGGAGCTTTTCCATTTTGGTCACTGGGATCGTATCAAGCGTCTTAAATGATGTTCCCCCATCGTACAACCCCCAAAAAATCGTTATTTTTCGTCTATCTCGCTTCGTTTTCGAGATATGGAGCTTTTTACATTTTGGTCACTGGGATCGTATTGAGCGTCTTAACAGGAGTGCCCCCATTGTACAACCCCAAAAAAATCGTTATTTTTCGTCTATCTCGCTTCGTTCTCGAGATATGGAGCTTTTTCCATTTTGGTCACTGGGATCGTATCAAGCGTCTTAAATGGAGTTCCCCCATTGTACAACCCCAAAAAAATCGTTATTTTTCGTCTATCGCGCTTCGTTCTCGAGATATGTAGCTTTTTACATTTTGGTCACTGGGATCGTATGAAACGTCATAAATGATGTTCCCCCATCGTACAACCCCCAAAAAATCGTTATTTTTCGTCTATCTCGCTTCGTTCTCGAGATATGGAGCTTTTCCATTTTGGTCACTGGGATCGTATCAAGCGTCTTAAATGATGTTCCCCCATCGTACAACCCCCAAAAAATCGTTATTTTTCGTCTATCTCGCTTCGTTTTCGAGATATGGAGCTTTTTACATTTTGGTCACTGGGATCGTATTGAGCGTCTTAACAGGAGTGCCCCCATTGTACAACCCCAAAAAAATCGTTATTTTTCGTCTATCGCGCTTCGTTCTCGAGATATGTAGCTTTTTACATTTTGGTCACTGGGATCGTATGAAACGTCATAAATGATGTTCCCCCATCGTACAACCCCCAAAAAATCGTTATTTTTCGTCTATCTCGCTTCGTTCTCGAGATATGGAGCTTTTTACATTTTGGTCACTGGGATCGTATCAAGCGTCTTAAATGATATTCCCCCATTGTAGAACCCCCAAAAAATCGTTATTTTTCGTCTATCTCGCTTCGTTCTCGAGATATGGAGCTTTTTACATTTTGGTCACTGGGATCGTATTGAGCGTTTTAAATGATATTCCCCCATCGTACAACCCCCAAAAAATCGTTATTTTTCGTCTATCTCGCTTCGTTCTCGAGATATGGAGCTTTTTCCATTTTGGTCACTGGGATCGTATTAAGCGTCTTAAATGATATTCCCCCATTGTACAACCCCCAAAAAATCGTTATTTTTCGTCTATCTCGCTTCGTTCTCGAGATATGGAGCTTTTTACATTTTGGTCACTGGGATCGTATTAAGCGTCTTAAATGATATTCCCCCATTGTACAACCCCCAAAAAATCGTTATTTTTCATCTATCTCGCTTCGTTCTCGAGATATGGAGCTTTTTACATTTTGGTCACTGGGATCGTATTAAGCGTCTTAAATGATATTCCCCCATTGTACAACCCCCAAAAAATCGTTATTTTTCATCTATCTCGCTTCGTTCTCGAGATATGGAGCTTTTTACATTTTGGTCACTGGGATCGTATTAAGCGTCTTAAATGATATTCCCCCATTGTACAACCCCAAAAAAATCGTTATTTTTCGTCTATCTCGCTTCGTTCTCGAGATATGGAGCTTTTTACATTTTGGTCACTGCGATCGTATTGAGCGTCTTAAATGATATTCCCCCACCGTACAACCCCCAAAAAATCGTTATTTTTCGTCTATCTCGCTTCGTTCTCGAGATATGGAGCTTTTCCATTTTGGTCACTGGGATCGTATCAAGCGTCTTAAATGATGTTCCCCCATCGTACGTACAACCCCCAAAAAATCGTTATTTTTCGTCTATCTCGCTTCGTTTTCGAGATATGGAGCTTTTTACATTTTGGTCACTGGGATCGTATTGAGCGTCTTAACAGGAGTGCCCCCATTGTACAACCCCAAAAAAATCGTTATTTTTCGTCTATCTCGCTTCGTTCTCGAGATATGGAGCTTTTTCCATTTTGGTCACTGGGATCGTATCAAGCGTCTTAAATGGAGTTCCCCCATTGTACAACCCCAAAAAAATCGTTATTTTTCGTCTATCGCGCTTCGTTCTCGAGATATGTAGCTTTTTACATTTTGGTCACTGGGATCGTATGAAACGTCATAAATGATGTTCCCCCATCGTACAACCCCCAAAAAATCGTTATTTTTCGTCTATCTCGCTTCGTTCTCGAGATATGGAGCTTTTCCATTTTGGTCACTGGGATCGTATCAAGCGTCTTAAATGATGTTCCCCCATCGTACAACCCCCAAAAAATCGTTATTTTTCGTCTATCTCGCTTCGTTTTCGAGATATGGAGCTTTTTACATTTTGGTCACTGGGATCGTATTGAGCGTCTTAACAGGAGTGCCCCCATTGTACAACCCCAAAAAAATCGTTATTTTTCGTCTATCGCGCTTCGTTCTCGAGATATGTAGCTTTTTACATTTTGGTCACTGGGATCGTATGAAACGTCATAAATGATGTTCCCCCATCGTACAACCCCCAAAAAATCGTTATTTTTCGTCTATCTCGCTTCGTTCTCGAGATATGGAGCTTTTTACATTTTGGTCACTGGGATCGTATCAAGCGTCTTAAATGATATTCCCCCATTGTAGAACCCCCAAAAAATCGTTATTTTTCGTCTATCTCGCTTCGTTCTCGAGATATGGAGCTTTTTACATTTTGGTCACTGGGATCGTATTGAGCGTTTTAAATGATATTCCCCCATCGTACAACCCCCAAAAAATCGTTATTTTTCGTCTATCTCGCTTCGTTCTCGAGATATGGAGCTTTTTCCATTTTGGTCACTGGGATCGTATTAAGCGTCTTAAATGATATTCCCCCATTGTACAACCCCCAAAAAATCGTTATTTTTCATCTATCTCGCTTCGTTCTCGAGATATGGAGCTTTTTACATTTTGGTCACTGGGATCGTATTAAGCGTCTTAAATGATATTCCCCCATTGTACAACCCCCAAAAAATCGTTATTTTTCATCTATCTCGCTTCGTTCTCGAGATATGGAGCTTTTTACATTTTGGTCACTGGGATCGTATTAAGCGTCTTAAATGATATTCCCCCATTGTACAACCCCAAAAAAATCGTTATTTTTCGTCTATCTCGCTTCGTTCTCGAGATATGGAGCTTTTTACATTTTGGTCACTGCGATCGTATTGAGCGTCTTAAATGATATTCCCCCACCGTACAACTCCAAAAAATCGTTATTTTTCGTCTATCTCGCTTCGTTCTCGAGATATGGAGCTTTTCCATTTTGGTCACTGGGATCGTATCAAGCGTCTTAAATGATGTTCCCCCATCGTACAACCCCCAAAAAATCGTTATTTTTCGTCTATCTCGCTTCGTTTTCGAGATATGGAGCTTTTTACATTTTGGTCACTGGGATCGTATTGAGCGTCTTAACAGGAGTGCCCCCATTGTACAACCCCAAAAAAATCGTTATTTTTCGTCTATCGCGCTTCGTTCTCGAGATATGTAGCTTTTTACATTTTGGTCACTGGGATCGTATGAAACGTCATAAATGATGTTCCCCCATCGTACAACCCCCAAAAAATCGTTATTTTTCGTCTATCTCGCTTCGTTCTCGAGATATGGAGCTTTTTTCATTTTGGTCACTGGGATCGTATCAAGCGTCTTAAATGATGTTCCCCCATCGTACAACCTCCAAAAAATCGTTATTTTTCGTCTATCTCGCTTCGTTCTCGAGATATGGAGCTTTTTACATTTTGGTCACTGGGATCGTATTGAGCGTTTTAAATGATATTCCCCCATCGTACAACCCCAAAAAAATCGTTATTTTTCGTCTATCTCGCTTCGTTCTCGAGATATGGAGCTTTTTACATTTTGGTCACTGGGATCGTATTAAGCGTCTTAAATGATATTCCCCCATTGTACAACCCCAATAAATCGTTATTTTTCGTCTATCTCGCTTCGTTTTCGAGATATGGAGCTTTTTACATTTTGGTCACTGGGATCGTATTAAGCGTCTTAAATGATGTTCCCCCATCGTACAACCCCCAAAAAATCGTTATTTTTCGTCTATCTCGCTTCGTTCTCGAGATATGGAGCTTTTTACATTTTGGTCACTGGGATCGTATTAAGCGTCTTAAATGATATTCCCCCATCGTACAACCCCAAAAAAATCGTTATTTTTCGTCTATCTCGCTTCGTTTTCGAGATATGGAGCTTTCTTTTGGTCACTGGGATCGTATTGAGCGTCTTAAAAGGAGTTCCCCCATTGTACAACCCCAAAAAAATCGTTATTTTTCGTCTATCTCGCTTCGTTCTCGAGATATGGAGCTTTTTACATTTTGGTCACTGGGATCGTATTAAGCGTCTTAAATGATATTCCCCCATCGTACAACTCCCAAAAAATCGTTATTTTTCGTCTATCTCGCTTCGTTCTCGAGATATGGAGCTTTTTACATTTTGGTCACTGGGATCGTATTAAGCGTCTTAAATGATGTTCCCCCATCGTACAACCCCCAAAAAATCGTTATTTTTCGTCTATCTCGCTTCGTTCTCGAGATATGGAGCTTTTTACATTTTGGTCACTGGGATCGTATTAAGCGTCTTAAATGATATTCCCCTATTGTACAACCCCAAAAAAATCGTTATTTTTCGTCTATCTCGCTTCGTTTTCGAGATATGGAGCTTTTTACATTTTGGTCACTGGGATCGTATTAAGCGTCTTAAATGATGTTCCCCCATCGTACAACCCCCAAAAAATCGTTATTTTTCGTCTATCTCGCTTCGTTCTCGAGGTATGGAGCTTTTTACATTTTGGTCACTGGGATCGTATTAAGCGTCTTAAATGATATTCCCCTATCGTACAACCCCAAAAAAATCGTTATTTTTCGTCTATCTCGCTTCGTTCTCGAGATATGGAGCTTTTTACATTTTGGTCACTGGGATCGTATTAAGCGTCTTAAATGATATTCCCCCATCGTACAACCCCCAAAAAATCGTTATTTTTCGTCTATCTCGCTTCGTTCTCGAGATATGGAGCTTTTTACATTTTGGTCACTGGGATCGTATCAAGCGTCTTAAATGATGTTCCCCCATCGTACAACCCCAAAAAAATCGTTATTTTTCGTCTATCTCGCTTCGTTTTCGAGATATGGAGCTTTCTACATTTTGGTCACTGGGATCGTATTGAGCGTCTTAAAAGGAGTTCCCCCATTGTACAACCCCAAAAAAATCGTTATTTATCGTCTATCTCGCTTCGTTCTCGAGATATGGAGCTTTTTACATTTTGGTCACTGGGATCGTATTAAGCGTCTTAAATGATATTCCCCCATCGTACAACCCCAAAAAAATCGTTATTTTTCGTCTATCTCGCTTCGTTTTCGAGATATGGAGCTTTTTACATTTTGGTCACTGGGATCGTATTGAGCGTCTTAAAAAGAGTTCCCCCATTGTACAACCCCAAAAAAATCGTTATTTTTCGTCTATCTCGCTTCGTTCTCGAGATATGGAGCTTTTTACATTTTGGTCACTGGGATCGTATTAAGCGTCTTAAATGATATTCCCCCATTGTACAACCCCAAAAAAATCGTTATTTTTCGTCTATCTCGCTTCGTTTTCGAGATATGGAGCTTTTTACATTTTGGTCACTGGGATCGTATTAAGCGTCTTATATGATGTTCCCCCATCGTACAACCCCCAAAAAATCGTTATTTTTCGTCTATCTCGCTTCGTTCTCGAGATATGGAGCTTTTTACATTTTGGTCACTGGGATCGTATTAAGCGTCTTAAATGATATTCCCCCATCGTACAACCCCAAAAAAATCGTTATTTTTCGTCTATCTCGCTTCGTTCTCGAGATATGGAGCTTTTTACATTTTGGTCACTGGGATCGTATTAAGCGTCTTAAATGATGTTCCCCCATCGTACAACCCCCAAAAAATCGTTATTTTTCGTCTATCTCGCTTCGTTCTCGAGATATGGAGCTTTTTCCATTTTGGTCACTCGGATCGTATTAAGCGTCTTAAATGATGTTCCCCCATCGTACAACCCCCAAAAAATCGTTATTTTTCGTCTATCTCGCTTCGTTCTCGAGATATGGAGCTTTTTACATTTTGGTCACAGGGATCGTATTAAGCGTCTTAAATGATATTCCCCCATCGTACAACCCCAAAAAAATCGTTATTTTTCGTCTATCTCGCTTCGTTTTCGAGATATGGAGCTTTCTACATTTTGGTCACTGGGATCGTATTGAGCGTCTTAAAAGGAGTTCCCCCATTGTACAACCCCAAAAAAATCGTTATTTTTCGTCTATCTCGCTTCGTTCTCGAGATATGGAGCTTTTTACATTTTGGTCACTGGGATCGTATTAAGCGTCTTAAATGATGTTCCCCCATCGTACAACCCCAAAAAAATCGTTATTTTTCGTCTATCTCGCTTCGTTTTCGAGATATGGAGCTTTTTACATTTTGGTCACTGGGATCGTATTAAGCGTCTTAAATGATGTTCCCCCATCGTACAACCCCAAAAAAATCGTTATTTTTCGTCTATCTCGCTTCGTTTTCGAGATATGGAGCTTTTTACATTTTGGTCACTGGGATCGTATTAAGCGTCTTAAATGATGTTCCCCCATCGTACAACCCCCAAAAAATCGTTATTTTTCGTCTATCTCGCTTCGTTCTCGAGATATGGAGCTTTTTCCATTTTGGTCACTGGGATCGTATTAAGCGTCTTAAATGATGTTCCCCCATCAAATAACCCCCAAATAATCGTTATTTTTCGTCTATCTCGCTTCGTTCTCGAGATATGGAGCTTTTTGCATTTTGGTCACTGGGAGCGTCTTAAATGGAGTTCCCCCATCGTACAACCCCAAAAAAATCGTTATTTTTCGTCTATCTCGCTTCGTTCTCGAGATATGGAGCTTTTTACATTTTGGTCACTGGGATCGTATTAAGCGTCTTAAATGATATTCCCCCATCGTACAACCCCAAAAAAATCGTTATTTTTCGTCTATCTCGCTTCGTTCTCGAGATATGGAGCTTTTTACATTTTGGTCACTGGGATCGTATTAAGCGTCTTAAATGATATTCCCCCATCGTACAACCCCAAAAAAATCGTTATTTTTCGTCTATCTCGCTTCGTTTTCGAGATATGGAGCTTTTTACATTTTGGTCACTGGGATCGTATTAAGCGTCTTAAATGATGTTCCCCCATCGTACAACCCCCAAAAAATCGTTATTTTTCGTCTATCTCGCTTCGTTCTCGAGATATGGAGCTTTTTACATTTTGGTCACTGGGATCGTATTGAGCGTCTTAACAGGAGTGCCCCCATTGTACAACCCCAAAAAAATCGTTATTTTTCGTCTATCTCGCTTCGTTCTCGAGATATGGAGCTTTTTCCATTTTGGTCACTCGGATCGTATCAAGCGTCTTAAATGGAGTTCCCCCATCGTACAACCCCAAAAAAATCGTTATTTTTCGTCTATCTCGCTTCGTTCTCGAGATATGGAGCTTTTTACATTTTGGTCACTGGGATCGTATTCAGCGTCTTAAATGATGTTCCCCCATCGTACAACCCCCAAAAAATCGTTATTTTTCGTCTATCTCGCTTCGTTCTCGAGATATGGAGCTTTTTACATTTTGGTCACTGGGATCGTATTAAGCGTCTTAAATGATGTTCCCCCATCGTACAACCCCCAAAAAATCGTTATTTTTCGTCTATCTCGCTTCGTTCTCGAGATATGGAGCTTTTTACATTTTGGTCACTGGGATCGTATGAAGCGTCTTAAATGGAGGTCCCCCATACAATGTGTGGAGAGGAAGATGCAATAACGAGCTGTTTGAGCTGTACCGCGACATGGGCATAGCCAGAAGAGTACGCATCGCGAGACTACGATGGTTGGGTCATGTAGAGCGGATGGACCCAAACACTCCGGCTCGACGGGTTTTCGAAAGCACACTGCAGGGAAATCGTGAAAGGGGAAGACCTCGTCTTAGGTGGCGCAATCAAGTGGATGAAGACCTTAACCTACTTGGAGTGCGAAACTGGAGAGAGCTCGCCCGAAATCGAAGTCGTTATAGAAGGATGTTGGTTGAGGCCCAGGTTCACAAATTAATGAGAGCAGTTTAGTATCTATCTGTTACAATTTATGGTTGAGAGAAGTGCGCTAAGCTCCGACTCTCCTCGAGCTGGTTGTGCCCTATCTTGTTGCTTTATTAGTTTACACTGCGATTTGATAGTTCGTTTCAGAAAAATATAAGTAAACATATTTCTCCGTTTCATTTTCTTGATCGCTTTAATAAGCCTCTTTTACTTTTAAGAAGGAAAATATATATAATAAGTCATAGTTTTACTGGCAATATATTAAACACCATAATTGCCCATAAACCATAAAACCATATCAGAATTAGCTAATCCAACCCCTCAGAAGTTTCTATTTCCGTAAAGCAATCTCCCTATTACTTATAAGTATGCCCCCTACTCCCCTATATTATTTATCTCGTACCTACTTTAAAAGACAAAAGATAAGTGTCCCCATTTTATTGAGGACCAGAAAAAAAACACAAAACAAACTAGGGCCTTCCATCCGAACAAATGAAAATCGATAAAACGAATCAATTCTAGAACCATATCGATACGTATACGTATGTTCGTACATTCATTCAACTGCCGTAACTCAGCTTTGATTATTCCCTTGTCACCATTATTTCTTTGCAACGCAAGAATGTGGATGATTATCTTGAATGAAATCCATTAAAAGAGAGATAACCGCGTATAAATAAGATTTAAGTCAAATAATAAAAAAAAAAAGAAGAATCGTACCCTAGAGAGACCCTGCTCCGATTGATTATAATATGTAGAAAGCAACTCAAAGGATACAATGATCTATCCAATTTTGACGAATGTGTTTTTCGGAGGATTCGAATGAATGTTTTTGTGGAAGGAAAATAAATTAAATGGGTTTGGCAAATCTTTTAAGCTTACAAAGCTTAATGACTTCAGATGAGAATGGTGATAGAATGAAACTTTTATAGCCAGTGGATAAGGAAGTATTGTAGGGGAAATCTATTTGATGATTGAATTGCAAACTTTTACGCTTCTTTTTGTCCAATCGAAAGACGTATAGGTTTACATGTCTAAGAAATGTCAAACCTTCATACCAAAATCTGACAGCAGCCTTCTAAAATCTGACAAATTAACGGCTATACAGTTGTTAAGATCATCGCTCGCATGTCTATTACATGTCTATACATCTATATATATAAAAATCAATTGCTGTTCGTTAGTCTGGCTAAAACTTGAGAACGGCTGAAGGGATTTATCTCATCTTGGTGTTGAAATGTTCGTGGAGGTCTAGGGAAGGTTTAAAAGGTAAGCAAATATAAAAAAAAAGAATTGGAATGTAGTAAAAGGAACAATTTCATTATTCTTAACTGTAATGAATTAAAAATTAAATTCAAGCAATGACTTAATTTTTTTTTTTTTTTCAATCGTGTTTGACAGTAAAAAAATTTAAATAATAAATCTATATATATAAAAATCAATTGCTGTTCGTTAGTCTGGCTAAAACTTGAGAACGGCTGAAGGGATTTATCTCATCTTGGTGTTGAAATGTTCGTGGAGGTCTAGGGAAGGTTTAAAAGGTAAGCAAATATAAAAAAAAAGAATTGGAATGTAGTAAAAGGAACAATTTCATTATTCTTAACTGTAATGAATTAAAAATTAAATTCAAGCAATGACTTAATTTTTTTTTTTTTTCAATCGTGTTTGACAGTAAAAAAATTTAAATAATAAATGACAAATATGTAATAAGATTATTGGAATTAAGAAAATTAAGAATTCTTTTAATTTAGTTTTTAATTTATTTTTGACTGGTAAGCATATTGATTTAAATGTGTTTTAATTCAAAATGTTACTTTTACTATAATCCAATGTGTTTTTTTTCTTAAAAAATGACCCCACATTGAACTTAACTTGGTTTATATTCGGAAAACAAAAGGAATTGATTTTAAGTGACACTATACACTTTGACCATAGCAAAGAGAGCGTCGGTCTTTTAGGCCTTTGGTAGAGCTAACGATCTCGAAGGGATATTTAGTACTAATGAAGTGGAAGTTATTTGGTTATTATGTTTTAGTAAGACTAACAATGTCAGGGAAAAAGTAAATCAAATGAGTTAAGAGAAACATCACGTGCTAACCGCACTGATGACCAGCGAGAGACATTATAACAAAAATAATCGTATAAGTATATCACAAATACGTTCTATAGTGAGTGGAATTGAAGTGCCCATCGGACACAACAACTGCGAGCAAAACAAGATGAAGTTGAGCGTAGTGCATCTGTGATTCTGGAACTACCAGCATTCTACTTTGATCTGAAAATAAATTATTGTAATTTTTTTGACAGTAAATCGCTGACTATAATTATTTATTCCTATTTTATTGCGTGATTTACATAACCTCAAAAGTACTCGGGAACGGGAACGTTAACGAGATCTAATAAGTGTTTGTATTAAAGAGGCACCAAAACTATTAATCCAATTTGAATGAAATTTGGAACTCAAAAATTACATAGAACCTGAGAAATAATATAGGCTAGATTTCCTTTTCATATTCCCTCGGGAACGGAAACATAACCGGGAATTTGAAAAATACTAGACTGTTTCCAAAAATTCTTTCACCGTTGGAGTGCTTCATTGCACTAAAGTACCTTGGACTACATTTCATCCCTAAATTCCCACAAGAAAGTAATTGGGAACGGGAACGGGAACGGGAATTCAAAAACCACTGAAACGATAAGAAATTTTTGTCGGTTTTACAACACGACGTTATCCCTTAATAGCTTCAACAATATTTTATTTTGGCACAGACCCAAATAAGGGTATTGTAAAACTGAAAAAAAGAAAAATAATAAAAGAATTTATTGTTTTTTTGGTATTGTAAAACCACTTTGTGGTCTCTTAGGACATGGGACGAGTTCCCGCAACGGGACGGGAACAACAACAACGGGAACTTGGAAAATATTGGACCAATTCCAAAAAAAATTTCAATGTTAAAGTGCTTCATTGCTTCTGAGTAACAAAGACTATATTTCCTTTCCATATTCTTTCGGAAACGGGAACGGTGATATAACCAGGAACCTGGAATGTACTGAACCGATTTCAAAATTTTTTTCACTTTTAGAGTGCTTCATAGTCCCAGAGTAATATGGACTACATTTCATCGTCATTTTCCCACAGAAACGGGGATTCAAAAACCACTGTACTGATTTCCATACGGTTTTCACTTTTACAATACGGTGTTATACCCTTATCCCTACGAGAAAGGAACGGGAACTGCAACATAGCCGCGAACTTGGCAAATACTGGACCGATTTCAAAAATTCTATCATCGTAAGAGTGCTTAACTGTCTCTGAATAACATAAACTATATTTCATTCTCATTCGTCCACTAGAATAGAAACTTGGAAACTACTTAACTTAACATACTCAATTCGCTCAACGTAGGGCCTGAGCAACGCCGGGCGGGTCAGCTAGTACTTTATATATTTTAAAATATATGAACTTACACCGAAAGAAAAACCTTGGTAAAATCAAACAGGAAACTTGTTTGTTTTTGCGTCAAGCAGGAACATAGTTAAATTAAACAAGCTGGCATTGTCATTTTATTTACTGAAATGCTACAATTTTCATTGGTTAAATCAACAACGCCATTTTCAATTTCATTGTTAACCAACAACGGTTGTGATACTAGAAACATACATGTCCATGATACTTTAACAACGTTTGTGTTTCGTCAACAATTCTGAATTGTTGGTAAAATATGAACATTGTTGATCAAGTATGTTCGTGAGAATTCAGCCACGTTTTTATTTGCTCAACAGATTTAATGCAAAACTTCTATGATAAATGCCTGAATTGAAGTTTGACCTATACATTTGATAGGTCAAACATCAATTCAGGTATTTATCATAGAAATTTTACATCTAATCTGCTGAGCAAATAAAAACGTGGCTGAATTCTCACGAACATATTTGATCAACAATAAAGAATAATTATTTATCCCTTAAGATAAAATGGTCACGAAATTTATCATATTGAATTGAAGTTCCGTTATGCGACTTCACGTTTTCTGTGGGCTTAAGTATGAAAAATATTGGAATTCAAGATGTTACTGATACTTTAACTATTCTTTATTGATTAAAGAAGTATGAGCATTGTTGATCAAACATATTGGTAATAGTTCAACAATGTATTTGATATTTCAAACACAAACGTGATGGTTTTTTGTTATTTCAGCCTTAATTGTTAGTTAAATATGTTTGTTGTTGATCAACTATGAAATCAACAATCACGTTGTTGGTTAAAAATTATAACATATTCAAATCAACTACGAACATACTTAATTTAAACATTTTTATGATACTTACCTGAAAAAAAAATTGATCACGGCAGCATACTTGATTTGAACATGCGTTCTTATTTGAATTCATCACGAAACTTGGTTAATTTCACAATTTTAGACGAATTGTTGATTAACAATGAAACATGTTTAAATCAACCAAGGTTTCTTCTTTCGGTGTAGTTTAAGCAAAGTACTGCATTTCATTTCATTTCTTATTTATTTCCATAAGAACACATTTAGGTAACATTGGTTCATTGGGTCATTCGGATTTAGATCTTTTGAGCAATAATAACTAATTTTGAATTACAAAAGGAATAAAAAGGAGAAAAACTTATGTAAAGAAGAATTTGACGCGAATATAGAAATAAAAAAAAAGTTAAGTTGAGTGACAAAAGTTTAAATTAAAACAAAAAATTAACCCTTTAAATATACTAGTCTGGGATCCCTGCTCCAAATTTTTTTGTGATTACTATAAAGCTAATTTTCCCTGAGTGGCTTCATTTTGCTGAGACGCCCATGATTTTCTAACGAAAATTTTCGACTGTGGTAGCTAACAGAGGTAGTAAAGGTAAAATATGTCGATTTCATGATTTTTTTTTAAATTTGTTAGGGTGAAGGTGAAAATTACTTTACAAAGCACGTCGACCTGAAAGATCTTTTGTGCTGTTCCCTTAGGTTTAAAAAAAACACGTAGTGTATAGGTTGGCTCATTCGAAGCTGAGGTCATGTAAGAACCTAAGAATCTTCGAGGAAGAGGTGTTTCTGATATCAAAGGGACTGGGGAACCCTTTATTGAATATTTTAAGCCTGGATCTAGCAAAGCCAGGGCATTTATATAAGATGTGTTCAGCTGTTTCTATGTCTTCAAGACAGAGACGACAGGTGTCATCTTGGCTGATGCCCATGTTTTTAAGATGATACTTGAGAGAGCAGTGTCTAGTGAAGAAGTCCGTTAGTAACTTTGCGTCACATTTGCTCATGTCAAGAATTTCTTTCATACGTTTGTGGGATATCTCAATGAATAGTTTTGACTGACGATCGCCATTTGAGTTGTTCCAGGTGCTGATCATGTTCTGTCGTTCCCAGGTAGCTAATTCGTTTTTAAGGCTACTGATTGGGAGACCACAGTAGGGTTCAGGGTGGGACCAAGTCTAGCAAGTCGGTCAGCCTCTTCGTTACCCGGTACGCCTTCATGACCAGGCACCCATGAAAGAGTTACTTTATTGTGA
Organism: Melanostoma mellinum; assembly: GCA_914767635.1. Taxonomy (NCBI): domain Eukaryota; kingdom Metazoa; phylum Arthropoda; class Insecta; order Diptera; family Syrphidae; genus Melanostoma; species Melanostoma mellinum. The sequence goes on along the minus strand of OU612058.1, from coordinate 39,874,335 downwards.
GTAGCTAATTGAACTATACATGTCAGGCAGTTCCAAACTAGTTTGGATTCGAATTTGTCGAGGACAGAGCCTTTAGTGCTGCCTGACTGTCAGAGCAGATTAGGATGCTTGATCTTCGGAGGTTTCTTCTAATGCATTCCCTAATACAGAAATCTATAGCCATTACCTCTGCCTGAAAGATAGTAGTTGTGTTACCAAGGGATGTAGATGATTTAAAGTTGGGACCGGCACCTACACCGTTGTTTGTTTTTGAACCGTTAGTATACCAGATGTATTTGAAGTTATTTGTAAGAATTACAGGGTTCTTCCATGCTGAGCGGTTTGGAAAGATTACTTCAAAGGGGTGGTGTAACAGTATGCGTTTAGGCATAAAGTCCGAGGAGTGGGCTGCAGGCGATTCCAGTATTGGGAGCACCTGCAGAATACTCATATGTCCTTGTAAGTTTTCCTTTCTCGAGTAGTTAGTGAGAAGAAGCTTTAGTCCGCTTAGTGCAGCAGTTTTCTTTGCTCTTTGATGTAGCGGAGGAAAATTTAATAAACTTTCAAACGCTAAAGTTGGGCAGGTGCGCATTGCACCTGTGATGCCTACACAGGTTAGTCTTTGTAACTATTGCAAAGATTTGCGGGCATAAACTTGTTTTGTTTTTTGTCACCAGATCAGCGAAGCATAGGTTATGATGGGTGTGATAATAGTGAGGTATGTCCAGTAAATCATTTTTGGCCTGAGTCCCCACTTTTTACCAAAAAGTCTAAAACAGGCCCAGAAAGCATTTGTTGCTTTTGCTATGGTTTTGTCTAGATGAGGTTTCCAATTGAGTTTATTATCCAGGGTTACTCCTATAGATATTTGACCTCTTTGGAAAAACTAATTTGAACACTATTTAGGGATAGTGTTTGGAGATCGATTTTACGTCTCCTGGTGAATGGAATGATGACTGTTTTGGTGGGGTTGACCTTAAGCCCTTCTTTGTTGCACCAGTCATTAACTTTGTTCAGGGCACTTTGCATACGGTTTGTGGCCTGTGCTTCTTGATTGCCTTGAATAGAGATGACAAGGTCATCAGCGTTGCCTTGTGTATCAAGGCAGAGCTTATTGAGGTCGTCCAAGAGCTGATCTTTTACAATTGACCAGAGTAGGGGAGATAAAACACCCCCTTGGGGGCAGGCTTTAACAGCATTAACTGTTATTGATGTTCGACCTAGTATGGTGGAGATGATTCTGCCACTTAACATAAAGTCAATCCATTTAATGGTTGGTGTGTCAATTCCTTTGACAGTTGCAGCGGTTTGAATTTTCAAGTACGTAGTATTGTCAAAGGCGCCAGAAATATCAAGAAAAGAGCAGAGTATGATGTCTTTCTTAGCAAACGCATTCTCAATTTTGCTGACCAGCTGATGGAGAGCTGTAATAGTGGATTTACCAGTTTGGTAAGCGAATTGGTTAGCATTGAGAGGATTTGCTATTAAGGCCGTACTGCGAATGTGTAAATCAATTACTTTTTCCATGACCTTTAGAAAGAAGGATGTGAGACTGATTGGTCTGAAGGATTTTGGGTCTGAGTTTGATCTATTGCCAGCTTTTGGTATGAATACTACTCTCACCTTTCTCCAAGTTTGAGGGATGTAGCTTAATTCAAAACTGAATCTATAGATAAGCATAAGTGAGCAGATTATGGTATCAATTCCATACTGCAAGAGAGCAGGAAAGATACCATCTTCACCGGGCGCCTTGAAAGGCTTTTGGGAGGATATTGCCCATTTGATGGAGTCTTCGTTAAAAATTTTTCTAGCTAGACTTCTTGTTATGCTATTTGGTGTAGTATAACTCACATTTGTGGTTAGAGATTGATCAGTGGTATGTACCTATACAGTCAGGAAAATGAGTGGCGAAAAGTAGGCTCAGAGTTTCACTGTAACTTTGGGTAAAACTACCATTCGATTTTTTTAAGAGACCAATACCGTTGTTATGATCTTTAGCTAAGGCTTTTTGAACTCTAATTGAAGAAGGCAAGTTATCGATACTTTCACAGAAGTTTTTCCAGGTAAGTCGTTTTTGCCTTCTTATCATCGAGTTGTAAGTCGTTAGAGTTGTTCGATATTCGCTCCACGAATTGGTTCGTTTAGCTTTGTTGAACAACTTTCGAAGCTTTCTTTTTAACTTCTCCAACTCACTGTTCCACCAGGGAACATCGCGATTTGAGTTGGTCTGTCTAATGTGACAACTGGGCTCGTATGGGCTTTTGATTTGTGAGCTTAAGCGTGTTGCTTCCCTTTCAAGTTGATAAGGAGAGTAAATGTTTAGATAAGATGGTTCAAATTCACAACGAAGTGTCTCTGTGTAGAAATTCCAGTCCGTGTGTCTTGGTACCTTATTGTTTTCTATATTGTTGGGATTCGGCCTTGACAGATCAAATCTGATTTGCCGGTGGTCCGAGAATGATATCTCTTTCGAGACATGCCAATTGAGAGTGTTGTTGGCTATGGCAAAACTTGCCACTGTCATATCCAACACTTCTTTCCTAGTGGAGGTGACAAAAGTAGGTTCATTTCCCTTGTTTAGAATATCTAAGTTTGAATGCATAAGAAAATCTAAAAGGGACTCACCTCTTTTGTTGATGTCTTTGCTACCCCATATGGTGTAATGGGAGTTGGCATCACAACCAAGTAGTATCTGTCTTTCCCTTGCGTTGCAGTAGCTAACAAGTTTTTTAACCTCTTCAGGTGGTGCGGAGGTAGTATCACCCGGGTAGTAGGCTGAGGCTATTACAATGTTTTGTAAGCCTCTTGCCGTGGGGGTCTCAGCTAGTACCGCAACGAGATCATTTGTGATGAATTCTGGAATGGGAAGAAAGTTAGTTCTTTTATGGATAAGAAGCGCAGCTCGTAGTTGGAGTTGCGTGTTGCCGTATATAACCTTACACGATTGTGTTGGAAGGCCTTTTATTTTACCACCCATGGTTCCTGGACTAGTAAGCAGTCCAGATCCTGCTTGACAAATTCCCTGCTTGCCGCAGCTGAGGCAGCTTTGGCGTGCATGAGATTTATCTGCAGGAATTTTAGGGTGGTGTAGTTCATTTTGTTTTTGGGGTTGAGGTAAAGCTCGCTGGTGCTTTTAATAGCCTCTGCCGAGCTTTACCTTTGGGCCTGGGGTCCTGTTTTAGAGCCATGAATTTGGCTGTGCTGCTTTTTGCAGCTGGTGTTGCATTATCGCTTTTTGGTGTTGGTTTGGCGACGGTAGTTGAGCAGGGAGGGGGGGGGGGGGGGGGGGGGGGGAGTTGTTGTTGTATTGCCAGAGGTACCTTTTGGTGAGGAGGGCCTCACGGCTGACTCCTTTGGTAAGGCAGGTGTGGCACCAACAACTGAAGGGGGAGGACCAAGGATTATTGGAGCTGTCAGCCTGTTTTGTAGTTCTGACGTTGGTGAAGGCTGTGGAGCACTATTACCTGTCGTCAGAGTCATACAGGCTATCTTGACAGGGGAGTTAGGTGGGGGTTTGGGGGACCAGTTCTGTGAGGGGCTTTAGGATGGCGGAGTTGAACATCGCCAAACCTAAAGTCTATGATGTCTTTTTTGGTTTTCAGTAGAGCCGCAGATTTGTGGTCCACCGAAAAGGTAAGAATAGAGGCGGCACCTTTGGCTTCTCTTCTTATGACTCTCCATTCAGGAACGGGGAGACCCTCATTCTGGACTTTGATCGCAGTGAGAATCTGCTCGTTCGTTCATGTAGGGCCAACCGGGAAATGGCCCACCAGAATTTGGTTATTGGGAATTTCTTCCTATTAAGCAAGTTGCAGTGGCACCTCGAGCAGGATGTTATTTGCTAACGCATAACGGTCTTGAAAAGGGAGAGGCTAGAGTTTCATGGAATACCAGACTTTTATTACGCTTCACCTGTTCCTGGGTCTTATGTCTCTGGCCACCGTAGACCTATAGTAGAAGCATTATATTTACAGAACATGAATATAATCGATGGTTTTGATTTTCAAGTCTGCAACGAAATCGTCCATATTGCGGTTGTAGGATAAACTTCTATAATCAGCTTGATGTCCTTTAGTATCGAAGAATCATCAACTCCAATGAAAAATGCCTTCAGGATATGACCTATCCAGAGGAATGGCAGAAGATACAAGAACTAGAAATGTATTGTTTTAGTTCTAGGGTTTTTTTCTAGTATTTACTAGGCTACCACAAAAAGAAAATGGGTCTTTGCACTGATAACTTATGGTAATGACAAAGACGAACATAAGGATACCACTCACTTCCTTTGTCACTGCCCAGAAGTCTGCCACACGAGGAGAAAATTCCTGAGCAGTTAATTCTTCAACGAACTAGAACAGAACAGCTTGTCAGAACTCTATAAACCAACCATAAACTCATAGGGTTTTAGGACGTTGCAACACTCCAGGGTCAAGATCAACCGTCATTCCATTCCACCTAACTTACGTTAGTAGTAATTTCCGGCCTAAGTCTGAACGTGATCAACAAATCTGAAATTGAAGTTTGGAGGATAAAAAATGTTTTCTTTGGGCACTGAGCGAAGGAATGATGAGAAGTGCTTGCTCTGGAAGATGGTAAAAGACTTCTAACATTCGGTCGAATAGATGAAGAAATTCTTTAACAGAAAGTTGGTATAAGATTTTGATAATCACTAAGGATGTTCTGCTGGATATCAATGTATAAGACCCCCTTGATAGAACTTTAATATAAAATTGGAACAATCAACATTAGGGGCCGAATTACCTTACACGTGATCGAGTAATACGTGACTGAATTATGTATTTATGACATTTCTTCTCGCTTTGTCGAACCCTTTACGACCTCAATTTGACATTTTTTTATCAGTGTTTGTACGAATTTAAGTCGATAAATGAGCAGCAGACTGATGTTGTGTAATATAGAGTGAATGTTGAAAGAAAAATAGCATTTACTGACTCGATCACTGAATCGACCCCAGGATTCTCCAGTCGCCTTGGGATCTGCGAAGAAATCACCATTTTCAACTAAATCAGCCATTAATACTCAACAGATACGAGTTATGTATGACTTTGGAGAAAGCTCGCTGCTGCTGCTCAAAACCCGAACAAATTTTACTGAAAAACTCGATATTTGGCTGTGCCGGAAAGGTAATTAACATTCAAGCCAGTTTCGATTCTCGAGCGAGAAAGCCTTCGATGCCACACCGGATGGTGGAAGGAGATGCAAACGTTAACGTCATCTTCGATAAAGCAGCCGTTAGTGGGAGCTATCCATCGTTTATACATGTATGCGTGCAATATTAGAAAAGTATTTTAAAAAAGACCAAGAAGTACCACGCTTCGTTGCACCAACAAGGGGAGCGAAAGTAGCAGAAGAAGGAAAAAGGAGATGAACGTTACTTCAAATCACAAAATTTTTGAATTTTTTTTCAGACGATTTGAAAGATATGCAACATCTTTTCTTTTGTCGTATTTTCTGGCATTTCTAAGTAACTTTACTAACAATTTCAGAAAAGCTTTTCGTTTTATTCAATAAACTCTGAACCAAAATCCTTACGTTAACTAAATTGTAAATAAAACTTATTTATAGATATTTTTATCATAAAACGGATGGATAAAGGACAAAATTAGATTGAGTCTTGTGCTTAGAATTTAAAATGATCAAGAAAAGCAAGAGCAAAAAAACGACTCCCAATCCAGTCCAGGGAGTGGTAGGTGCCTGTCGTCGTCCATCAACTTCCATCCTTGTCGCTTCGTTCACTTGATTCATTAGGATTCATAAGAAGACCTTTTGAAAAACCAACACAAAAAAAAAGAAACAAAAGAGATATCAACATATCAGCAACTTCAATGGTGAAAGAAAAAAAAAAGCACGCAGATCAAGTCTTTAAAGAGGCAAACAACATCAAAAAAATTGAATTCTGCCCGCCTCTGTGTACTGAGCATTGTTTCTCCCCAATAAACATACCTCTATATCCCTATCCAGGATACCATCTGTGTACCTAGTAGCATTGTCGTTTGGTTCAGATGGTTAAGCTCTGTCATGTATCTTCACCTCATAATCCAACTGTTCCTGGTAGACAGCAGCAGTGGCACCATCACTGCTGGGAAAGTTTATTCAATTGTAAAAATTTAATGGCTTCCCTAGGCCAGGCTAAACTTTTAAAGGAATTCATCTCGTTGTTGTTCGGAATACGAGTATAATAGAAGAAAGAGAAGCGGCTGGTGTTTAAAATAGAAAACCAAATCAAATTCAACGTGATGGAGTTTTTAAAAAGGGATTTAGTTGGAACAGAGGAAGGATGCGACAGAAGTTTGTCCACTGTAAATTCACAATCTGAGGAGGCACGTAGTTAATTACGATAAATTGAAAAGAAGTTTAAAATTGAAAAACAAAGTAATGCTACCTTTCAACAATTATTCCGCCTCTCCCTCTCTCTCTCTCTCTTTCTGAAATATGTAATAGTTAATTTGGTGTAAAAGGAGTAATTAAAAAGCTGCTTAATAAACAATATTAGAGGCAAAAAATTTTAAATTAGCTGCCTTGCGTTGATGTAGGTGTAAGGCTCTTATAGATATACGCTAAGAACAAAGAAGTTTTAGTGGAATTTGGTGTAAAATAGGAATCTCAAAACTGAACTTGTTTTTTTTTTTTATAATCAACGCGCACATCAAGGGGTTATGAATACCCTTATAATGTTGTTAAACACAGTGCGAGCATTTGGGAAAATGGGAGAGGATTCGAAAGGAGACACCGATGCACGTTGCTTTTGAATTTTTGTGAATCGTAATGCAGGGGAAATACAGAGCCAGGTAAAGCATTCCACATTCGGGTGGTGCGACTGAAATACGAATCTCTATACTTGACTGTACGTCCGAAGTTGGGCTCAAGGTAAAACTGATGAACATTCCCAGCGAGGCGAGTGTTGCGGCTAAATTTTTTCAGGGGAGGAATGCTACTGGCTACTTCACTAGAGCGCTGTTTGTGAAAAAAGCAATAAAAGAGAGTGAGGCAACGTTTCGACGATGTTCAAGAGAATCAATTGATTCTACAATTGAACTATCACCTATCAATTTTAACGCTCTATTTTGTACTCTATCAAGGAGGTGCAAAGATGTTTGAGAAGCACCTGACCAGATATGGGAGTTATACTTCAGTTTTGGGCGGATGAAGGCCTTATAAATTGTAGCCAGATCAGAAGGGGTGAAGAATTTCCTGCATCGTCTCAAGAAGCCTAAGCATTTAGCAGCGTTTTTGGCGACTTCAAATATGTGGTCATTCCAACGAAGATCATCGTTTACACACATACCAAGTACTGACAGCTTTTCGGTTTCTTCGATGCAGGTACCATTCATGGATAATGGTAATAGGGGAATGTTAAGCTTCAACGACAAGAGACAGCATTGAGTTTTCGAAGCATTGAATTCTACACGGTTCATAAGACCCCATGCAACAATGCTGTCAAGGTCAGAATTCAATGAGCTTTTCATACGCAACCGTTGCAGTTCCACATCCGAAGAGCAAAGACGTGAATTTGGAAACGAATATGAAAAGCTGAGGGTCGAGTCGTCAGCAAAACAGTTAAGTGGATTAGAAGTTTCAGACAAGATATCATTAATGAAAATGAGGAAGAGAGTCTGAGACAAAACGGAGCCCCCAGGGCAGCATTTATAAAGTGGGTATCAAACTTAAAGCCATCCAATACTACTTGTATTGAACGGTCGGAAAGGTACTTTCTAATCCAACGAAGAAGAGATTCATCGATAGCAAAAACACGCATTTTCGATAAAAGAGCCTGATGCCAAACTCTATCAAATGCTTCAGAAATATCAAGCGCAAAAATCGTACTTTCTCCAAAACAATGTAAAGATTGGTTCCACTTTTCGGTGAGATAAGCCATCAAATCACCAGTGGAACGTTTGCTGCGAAAGTCGTACTAACGGTCATTAAGAAGCTTTCGTTCTTCAACATATTTTATAAGTTGACGGTTTATTAAGGTGTCCATGACCTTGGAAAGAAAGGACGTTAGTGCAATTGGACGGTAATTGGAAGGGGAGGAAGATTCGTCTTTTCTAGGGACCGGGTTGACAAATTCAGTTTTCCATCCCCTCGGGAAAAGCTTAGCAGAATAGGAAAGATGGAAAAGTTTACGCAGTGGTTTTGCCAGCGTAGAAGAACACCTCTTCAGGATAACGGCGGGGGGGCCAGTGGCTTAATGTATGTTTGGATCTTTTAGGACTCTCTACCGAGCGAGTTCGAAAAAAAATCTGCTTCATTACAAAATCTACAGAATCAAGGTCAGGTGGAGCCAATATGCTATTGTTGAGTTTGCAGCAAATTGAGGTGCTAGCAAATTAGCTTTATCGATGGAGCTGACATACGGAGAGTCATTGAAAACCAGCGTTGGGACCGATGACGTGGTCAAGTTCTTAATGTTTTTTACAAAAGACCAACAGTCGTATTTATAAAATTTGCTTAGACAACTGTCCAGCTAGACGGTGTCTAAAGAGTTGGACAAGCCTTAGCCAATTTCGTATTTATAAATACATTTTAAGAGTTGTCTAAACAACCCCTCAAACTGTCAACTTTGAACGAAAAACTAAATAGTGGCGTTCATGATGTATCCGTGCAGTACCATTTTTTTTTTTTTTTTTTTATATACGAGTACAACAACTAAAAGGCTCTGAAACAGTGTGGCGTAGAACTTGAACCAGACCAAAAAAACAGCTGATTTGACTTTGTGTTACAGTTTTTCCAAGTCTCATAAAATGATGAAATTTGTGCAATTTATAAATGAAATTGTTGAGCGTAGTATTTTTGCACCCCAAACTACTTAATTTTTTTTATCTTTACACTCTCAACAGTATTTTATAACATGGTCAACAGAATTGTTTTTTGTTGTTTCGAATGTCACATTAGCCACAGTTTAGACAAGCAATTTCGGTGTCTAAGGTTAGACATTTCTTAGATAGCGATGAAAGTGTTTATAAATACGATTTGGAGTTGGACACTGTTCTTAGAGCTGTCCAAAGTTAGACATACTTTGCAATGGGATTATAAATACGACTGCAAAAGTTTTTGCTTCCTTTTGGACACAGCAGTATTTTTTGCCTTACTTTTTGGTCATGCAAAAACTTAGCCTTTTGTATTTGAGCATTACAGCATTACTCCCCGAACATACCCGCAAGTTTTTTTCAATAGAACAGCTGATTTGACGTAGAGCTTTCTTCACTGCTGGACGATCTCTCTAAAATATGGAAAATAGATCGTAGGAGATAATCTGATGTATGGAAAATAAGAAAAAAAGTACAAATTCATACCTGTCTTTGTATCTTTATTCATTTGATAGAACAAAAAACGAAACAAACCTGGTATGAGTCTGATTTTGTTTCATCTTGAATTTCACAGAGAGCTTTGAAAAGTAACAGCAAGCTGTAGTGTTTCCTATACACTACTGTCAAACTTCAATAAAAAAGGTGGCAAACAATATTGACTTTGTATTTTAATATTTATTGCATGAAACTTTGTCTGAAATCAATGCTGAAAAACTTTTACATAAATTTTATAATTTTCTTTTTGCTGCTACTGCTGTGGCGTCTATCTTCTGAATGTCTTCTTCTTTTCACTTCTGGCGGTATGTCACATTCATCGATGTTCGGTGGTTAGCGCAGAAGCAAGTTTTCGTTCCCTGTTTCTCTACTGTGGCGTAAGTGAGGCGAATGAGCCGCCACAATCACTCCCCCCCTAGTTTCTTTCCGCAGGAAGGTTGAATGTGACTTTTCGTTTATAAGTTTTTTGAGGTTTGTCCAGGACGGAACCCCAGTGGTGTGGTTGAGCTTGTTGTGATGTTGTCGATTCAGTTTCAGTGTGATGTTCATCCTCGTCGTTTTTTGCTATGTACGCCGGTTTTATCCTTTCGATGGAAATGTTTTTCTCTTCCCCGTTGATGTCTAATTTGTATACCCGATCCGATACGCGCTGGATGATTTTGTAAGGCCCGATGTATGGTGCTTCCAATGGTGCTTTTACATGATCACAACGGATGAATACGTGCGAACAGGTGTCTAGGTTCTTCAGTACGAATACGCGTGCTTTGTTGTGATGAGCAGTGGTGGTTGGCCTTAGACCACGCATGTATTCTCTGTGTTTCTCCACGAATATCTGAGGATCTGAAGGCATTTCGGCTGACACAAAGAATTCGCCGGGTACGCGTAAACATGTTCCGTACACTAAATCAGCAGGTGTTGCTTGTATGTCTTCTTTAAAGCTCGTTCTGAGTCCCAGTAGTACTGTTGACAATATTTGAATCCAAGGTTTTGGTGAGCACATTAGAGCTGATTTGAGTGTACGATGCATTCTTTCGACGATTCCGTTGCACTGAGGATGGTAAGGAGTTGTTCTTGTTTTTCGTGCTCCGACGAGTTTAGCGAGTGCTGTGAAAAGTGCCGATTCGAATTGTGTTCCTTGATCTGTTGTTATTTGAGTTGGAGTTCCGAAGTGTGCAATCCAGTGATCAAACAGTGCTGTGACCACGGTTTCTGCCGTCATATCCTTTATTGGTACGGCAACAGGCCAGCGAGTGAACCGATCAATAATTGTCAGACAGTATTGATAGTCACCCACTTTCGGTAGAAAAATGATGTCAAGGTGTATGTGATTGAATCTGTTGTCTGGTGCTTCTAAGTGGTTAGGTTTTAGTTTGTTGTGTCGATGTATTTTGGCTCTTTGGCATGCCAGGCATTCTCGAGACCAATTTGTGGCATCTTTGCGGATTCCAGGCCACGTATATTTATGGCGAAGTTTGTTTGACGTAGTTTTTCGGCCAGGGTGAGATAAGTTATGTATCGACTCGAACGCAGCTCTTCGAAGAGATTTTGGTATATATGGTTTTACGATACCTGATGCGATGTCACAATAAATTTCCGAGTCCTCAGTGGAGAGTTTCTGAAGTTTTAGCGATGTTGAATTTTTGATCAGATCAACCAGTTCTTCATCTTTTTGTTGTTCTTGTTGGATTGTTAGAGGTGAAAGGACCGTCGGCATGTCAATGGCATTAATTCGCGAAAGTGCGTCTGCAACTACGTTTTCGTCGCCTTTTACGTACACTATGTCCGTGGAAAGTTGAGATATAAAATCCAGTTGTCGAAGTTGCCGATCAGACGCTTTTTCTGGCTTTTGCTTGAACGCATAAATTAGTGGTTTATGGTCGGTTTTAATGATGAATCTACGACAGTCGAGTAAGTGATGGAAAAACTTGGCAGCAGCGAAGATGGCTAGCAATTCCCTGTCGTAAGTGCTGTATCTTTTTTCGGTGTCACTGAGCTTCCTGGAGAAAAATCCTATGGGTTTCCAGGTATCACCTTCTAGTTGCTCGAGTTTTGCTCCGATGGCTGTAGATGAAGCATCTGTGGTGAGTGCCATTGGTTCCGTGGAAGATGGAAATGTAAGCAGAGTTGCTGCAGCAAGTTCACGTTTACATGCCTCGAAAGATTCGTCAGCTTCTGGATTCCAGATGATTTTCGTTCTGTCGTTTTTTATTGACTGCTTTAGGTAGCTATTAAGAGGAAGCATCAATTTAGCTGCCTCGGGAATGCTTCGTCTGTAGTAGTTGATCATGCCAAGGAATCTACGAAGCTCGCAAACGGTCTCTGGTTTTGGAAACTCACTGATTGCTTTGATACGTTCGTTGGTTGGAGTGTAACCGTCTTTGTTGACTGTGTAGCCGAGAAAGTCGATCTCTTCCTGGTCGAAAATACACTTTTTAACATTGATGATGAGGTTGTGCTCTTTTAATCTCTCGAGAACTAGACGGACATGTTCGAGGTGTTGTTCTTTGTTGTCAGAGAAGATGAGAATGTCATCAATGTAAACGAACACGAAGTCCATGTTTCTGAAGATTTCGTCGATGTAACGTTGCCATGACTGACTCGCGTTCTTAAGACCATATGGCATTCCAAGATATTCATACAACCCCCAGGGGGTGATTATCGCCGTCTTTTCGATGTCATCCGGATGTACCATTAGCTGAAGGTAAGCCTTTTCGAGGTCAAGTTTTGTGAATCTCTTTTTTTCTTTTAACAGCGGGAAAAGATCTTGAATCAAAGGTGGAGGATAGTTGTCCCGTTCAGTGATGTTGTTTAGACTCCTGTAGTCACCGCACATTCTCCAGGTGTTATCTTTCTTTCGAGTCAAATGTATTGGGCTGGAATATTTGCTGCTGGAAGGTCTGATGATGCCGGCTTCGAGAAGTTGTTTTAGTTGCGCTTTTGCTGCTGTTGCTTTTTCTCCTGCAAGTTTGCGAGCCCGTGCGGTAACTGGTATTCCATTAGTTACAATCCTATGAGCGAAAGTTGATGTTTTAAGGAACGGCTTACCTATCGGTCGTGTAACTTCCACATTCTGTTTAAGTAGTTCCGAGTATATTTTTGGCAAATCCGAGTGTATGGTCGAAATGCCGTAATATTTTGTCTCGATGGCTTGTCCCTTCGACGAAAGTTGAGTTGTTGGGTCGATCAGCTGTTTATTCTTGAGGTCTATTAGGAGATTGTAATGCGCGAGGAAGTCTGCCCCAATTATGGCTGTGTCAACGTCGGCAATGATGAAATCCCACGAAAAGTCTCGGCGTAAATTAAGCTCCAAGTTTATAACTGTTGTGCCATATGTTTTGATTTGTGTTGAATTCGCTGCATAGAGCATTAGTTTATCGACTTCACGGTCTTTTCGAAATTGTCTTGCCGGTAGAATTGAAACAACAGATCCAGAATCAATAAGAAATTTGTTGTGTGTTGCGTTGTCGAAAATATGGAGTCGGAGCTCTTTTTTAGATTGGAAGTCACCATCATCCACCGCTCCTAGTGATGACAGTGACTTCAGTTTTCCTGTTGCTTTAGGAAAGCTGACGCCTGTGTACATGGCAGTGTACATTTTCGTGCTTCAGTTCCAAATCTCTGATGAAAATAACAGATGCCATTCCGAGTGGGTGTTGCGGATCTTCCCCGTGGGCGATGCTGGACCTTAGCTTGCTGCTGGAACTGTTGCTGTTCGAATTGTTTTCGCTGCACATATTGATTCTGCAACTGTTGTTGTGTACCTTGTTGCTGGATTTTTAGTTCTTCGATTTCTTTCAAACACGTTTTTAGTGTTTGTTGTAATTCCAACAGCTTGAGTTCGATGCTTGCCGTGCTGGGAGATGAACATGGTCGATTAGAGGTGGCCATGACCTGATGGCTTGGAACCAGCTCGACAAAACGATCTGCGAATTCTGCAACTGTTTCCAGAGGGAGTTTGCTGGTGGTGATGAGGTGCGGTTTTACCTCTGAAGGAAGCCTCTCCATCCACAGCTGTTGCAGAACGCTGTCATCGACGGCACCATCAGCCAATTCGCGCATCTTCCGCAGCAATTGAGATGGCGTTTTTCCAGCAAGTGTCGTCTCACGCAGAAGCTTTTGGACTTGCTTTTGCCTAGAATCTGAGAGGCGTGAGATGACTGCCAATTTTAGTGTTAAATACTTATCTGTTTTTGGTTCCTGACGAATCACATCGGCGAGTTGCTCCAGCGTATTTGGATCCAATGCTTTTACGACGTTGTGGTATTTGCTCGTATCATCCACGGTTCCTGTTGTGCTGAACTCAGCCTCGACCACATAGAACCATAGATCTGGCCTCTCCTTGTTGAAAGGTGGTAACTTGGGTCTGTCAGCTTTGTGTGCAGGTTGTTGAACGATACCATTCAATGCCATCAGTTGTTGCTGCAAAGCAAGTAACCCTTGGTTGCCAGAGACACACGGTGTACTTGTGGTTCCCGACTCTACGCGGACTTGGTTGCTTCCATTCACGTTGCCAGAATCTTCCGACCATTGGTTCTTATGTTGATTTTTTTCGATGGTTGATGTGGGAGGCTTTGGAACCGAACTGATAGGACTTGCAAACATTGGATGACCATCTTGATAGCCTAGTACATCACCTTCCTCGAGATCGAGAAGGCTGACATTAGAGCCGGGCTTTTTTGGTGAGTGATCTACGACCATTATTAGATGTTTTGTTGGCGATAAATCTCTTCAGAAACAAATTAACCCTTTTTGGTCTTCTGAGAAAATGCCGGGAGAAAAAGAAAATGGCTGCCGCTTTGTGCGCTTTTCTCGCCGGGACGTGTTATTTGACCACCTATCACGTCGGGGTCACCAATTTGTAGTGTTTCCTATACACTACTGTCAAACTTCAATAAAAAAGGTGGCAAACAATATTGACTTTGTATTTTAATATTTATTGCATGAAACTTTGTCTGAAATCAATGCTGAAAAACTTTTACATAAATTTTATAATTTTCTTTTTGCTGCTACTGCTGTGGCGTCTATCTTCTGAATGTCTTCTTCTTTTCACTTCTGGCGGTATGTCACATTCATCGATGTTCGGTGGTTAGCGCAGAAGCAAGTTTTCGTTCCCTGTTTCTCTACTGTGGCGTAAGTGAGGCGAATGAGCCGCCACAAAGCTTTGACTTTGAGCGACATCTTGTTGCTGAATATATAACTGAAAATACTGTGGATAGACCTTTTTTTAACTCGAATGCTGTACTATATTGTAACGTGCGCTTAGTTCGCGAAATAAAACTTCACCTTTCAATTTATTTCTATCACTTTTATTCAGTATCTATGTTTAATTTGATCTCAACTCGACTTTTGGACTATCACTTGTATTTACTCTTAACTTTATCACTCTATAAACCAAACTGCCCTCTGGTTGCCTCGGGCGGGCTATTTATATCGAATGACATGCCATCTAGAACTCTCCAGTAACTTCTACATTGTCTCCACTCTCCACTGGCTGTCAAACATTTTCTCTCCTTCAAAATTTCTACACTTACACCAGTGCTGCCAGATGTTTTTCGGTTGAACGTTTTCGATTAGGAAATTGGTATTAAGTGTTGGGTTCACGTTACAATTACAATATTATACTAGCATAAAAAAAACGCAGCTATTTCGTTTGTCATTCTTGGCATCTCATTTCGAATTTTGAGTTCAACGGGCGAGTTTATATTATTGTAAATAAAATTAAATTAAAGTTAAAAATGGAACCCAAATTAATTTTCGTACTTAATGAACTGTTGATGGATAGCAATATGAATTCAAATTATGTAGTGAACATTGTATACACATAATCTGCGGTTTGTAGTAACTGTTTCAACGCGGTCGTTCACAAACCTATCGGTTTTGGTTTGCATAACTTGTCCATGCTGTTTTTCTTGTTATTCGAACTCAAAAAAATTTCTTATCGCTTAACATTACCTTTGTATAAAATCAATCTGGACATTTATGAAGTTTATTACGTATCTTTTATACCTAGTTATAAGTTCTTTTTATCAACTTTTGTTGTGTCATCTCTCTCCGGTGTTCCCACCGGACATTTTCATTGTCTTGCGTGAGACCGCCCGTCTGCACGCTTCTTGATCATCGTTGGGGATGGCCTGTCCCTTTTTCGGTCTAGCCTCGACCAGTTTTGCATCATCACCCTACGTGAGATGTTTTTGCAGAATGGTGGACGAGTAAACCATAGGCTGATGGAACCTTGGTTGCCCCTAACTCTCCCAGAATTATGCAGCCACACCCAAAAACGCAGAAGAGGTAGGGATATGGGAAAGGATTCGAAGGATACTTTTTGTAGCGGTACATTCTACCGCGACAAGTTGTCAAAAATCAGGCTACTCTAATGTCGTTTTCCATTGGTCGTTCGGAAGCCTTCTGAACGCTTCTGAAATCATTCCATTGGCATCAAATGACAGTTCCTCTCCTCGAAAGAAGAGAAATTTGATTCTCGAGTTGAAGAAAGAAGCGAAACCAGAAGCACTCACACACTGAAACACTGTTGACGTCAAAATTGACAAATGTGATTTGCCACCTCTAAAAATTGAAAAAAAGTGACCTGAAAACAATTATTAGGTGCGTTTTTTTGCACGCGTATATACACTTGCTTAAATTTTTGCATGTTAAATACAACAACAAAATAAGCGAATAGCGCGGATAAACTTCTACGTTTATTTCTGAAGCGAATATAAACTGCAAGTGCTACCAAGATCGTGTAGATGAATTTTTATAGATGTCAAAAAATTCATTCAAAATTCATCCGTTTGACAAAGCAAATAAAAACAAATTCCGATGTTTTTTTTTCTCATTTGTCAATGCCTGAATCCTGAAATGCTGAAACCATAAGAACTACCTCCGCGGTGTTGGAGACTCCCTGGACGTGGTGGTAATTGGCGGTTAAATTGGCAAAGGAAAGCGAACTGGGACCTACGGAGGCTTTCTATTGGCCTGCTACGACGCCGACAACGAGGAGTACCAGAGCATTTGCAAAATTGGAACAGGTAAGATTACCATGTGTCTATTTCAACAAAATTCTAAACCACCCTTAAAGGTTTCAGTGACGAAGACCTTCAAACGCATGCTGAGTTCTTCAAAAAGCACGTGATCAAGACGCCCAAGTCATACTACCGCTACGACATCTCCCACCGAGCCAGACGAGTGGTTTGACGCCTTTCAAGTGCGGGAAATAAAATGTGCTGATCTCTCGCTTAGACCTCTCTGCGCACAAGGCAACAATCGGCATTGTGGATCCCGAAAAGGGCATCCCACTGCGTTTTCCGCGATCCATTCGGATACGAGATGACAAAACACCCGAAGATGCCACCTCTGCATCCCAAGTTGCTGGCAAGTACTCCAACCAAGACCTAGACCAAATCAAAAACCAGCAACACAAATCCAAGGACTCCGAGGAAGATTTCTATTAAAAGTCGAGTTTATTTTTAGTCGTTTGTTAAGATTGTGGTAGAAACTAATAAATTTAATGAAAAACTAAACATCGACTGTTTCCTTCTGGTTTTTGCGCTCCACTTCACGCATGCTTGTCCAGATGTTACCACCGGGCCCGGGCTTGGTGTCGTAGTTCATCGAGTCTGGCGGTGGAAATGGTGTCGTTTTGTCATGGTAGTAGCTGTTGGGAGCATGCATCACAAACTCGAGACATGAGATCTTTCGTGACTGTTCTTCGTCGGGGCCTTAGAACACAAGAAACTATCACTTTGAATCCTTAAGATTGTTTCACAGAGTACTTACCGATCAGGTACGTGCTGGGGTCAAAACAATCGTTGGGGTTTGGACTTGACCAATGGTGTATTTAAACGCTTTTATGTAAAGACACAGACGTCCGCTTGAAGGCTAAAAAGCATTAGTGAAATTCCTACTCCCTCACATCTGTTTAAGTTTGTTCTTGTGGTGTTGCAGGGTTAGGTGCGATTTCTTTTAGCACGGTCATCGATTCTGTAGTTTTAATAGAATCTATGCAGTCTAGGACATGCGATGTTGAAGTCAAAGTAGATGCGGTATTTGCGGACTGCTTATCAGATTCTGGATCCCTGATGAAGTCTGTGGTGATTGTCCATTGACAGAAGGATTTTCCAACTGATTTGGAACTGGTAGAATCTGTCGCAATGCATTATTTGTTGGCTTGGTACTTGCTACGTTTGAAATACCAGCATTTGTTGTCTGAACAGTCAGTTTATCTGGCACTCCTGGATTCACTATTTGAGCTTCTGGTATGTATGTATGTATGGTACCTCAACTGGGAAGTTTCGCATTTGCTATTTGGACAGTTTCAATGATTGGAGACCCTGCACTTACTATCTGGGCTGTTGGTATCGTCGTACAAATTATGATTACACCTTCATGCTGTTTTCCACAACTGCCATCGTAGTCTACAGTCTAGTACAAACAGCTGTTTAGTAAAAAAATTTCATTTATGTCAAATTGCAGTGCTGCCAAATGTTTTAATAGTTTGGGGAAGTCGTTTTTTTGGGCGAAATTTATATCCGCGGGCAAAAAAACACGCCTATTAATTAATTAATTTTGTGAGATGAGTTCTAAGAACATTTTAAGACATATTCCTGAGGTTTTAGGTGAATTATGAAAAAAATGAAAAAAGTGAATGAAAAAAAATAGCGCTCGACGTTTCACACCGATACACAATACAAGCAACGGGACTTCAAAGCAAATAAAAGTGTTACTTTGGCATCCCGGATCGGAGAGTTTTTCCGGATTACCAATGGAAAACGACATAATTTACCAAACGAAAACGGCATTAAATTGTTATCAATTTTTATGATTCCCATTGTGATCTATAAAAGTAAATGTGACTGAACTGTCTTACCGACAATCATGACATGTGTCATTACTTGTCTGTCAAACAGGTGACAAATCCAAACTCTTTCCAAATTGTTTTATGTGTCGTCGATTTTTATTTACAAAATAATTGTGTTTTTTTGGTACGTTCTTAATTTAAATTCAACATTTCTAACTCAAAATCCATAAGCATAACATAAAGTGAACAAACTTAATTTAAATGAAAACAAAAGGGCTACGGTGAAGTGAAGAAAGTGAATCTCACTTGAGATGTCTTCATCTCCAGTGGGTGACGCCCAAAACACACATCAATGTGGCTGAGAACTTTAATTGAGAATTTGCCCTAATTGTTTCTTTGAAATAATTTGTAAATGTATTTTTCTTTCAAGCAGAATCTCTGAGTTAACAACAATGACACTCAACTATGGAAGGAAGACACCATCAAGTGCCTATCGGTCAAATCCTTCAGTGTACTCACATGCAACTGGAAGGTAAACAAAACACAGCAAAATTATTTCCACCTATCAAACACTTTTTTGGTTTCCAGATCCTCGACGAATCTCCATTCGATTAAATCGCGCTCAACTAGGTCAGTTCGAATACCATGGTACCAAAAACCGATTCTCAAGAACAATCAGTATATTGACATCCAGAAAAGCGCTCTGATGATAGGATTCTTTGCAATTGTATAACAAATTATTTAAAATAATCCAAAAAACACTATCACCACAATTTCTGTTTCAGTTTGTTGCTCTATTCACGATTGCGACGTCAATTTTCGATATTTACTGCCTGGCAATGGCCGCTCCTGGCTCAACTCACTACGGATTCTATATTATTTCCTATGAATTCGTCTACGTAGGAAATGTTCATGGTAAGTAGGTGGCTATGTCTCTCCAGAGTAATGCTAAACCCTTGAAAATTTCAGTACGCAATGGACTCATAGTCGCTGCTTTGTTTTCATTGATTCTTGCGTGCGTGGTGTTTTTCACTAGCGTTCTTCTTGTAGTTGCGCTGCGTAAGGTAAGTTTCGTTCAGTAATGATTTGGTGTTCAGTCTTTTATATTTAAGTAAATCATCATAACTCCAATCATAATATTCACTTGCACATTTCACGCTCACTGCTCTTACGCATTGTTAAGAAAAAAGAGCACGGAATTTTGAAAAATAGATTCTTCATACTGGTAGGGTTTGGTTTTTTAGTTAAGCAATTTTATTTTCGACTAAAAGCGCTTTCAATCATCGCGCATGTATTCATTGTTTTTGAAAAATAAAGAAGAGGAAAACAAACACCCAACAGGTGAAATCGGTTTAATGTTAAATGTTTGCATGTGTGACCAGTGTTGAGAGAAACAATTGTTTAAGCATTTCTTTCTTGTGTTCGATAGGAATATGAACGAAAAGTGATGCCATGGCTGTGGTCGTTTGCGGCTTTCACGTGTCTTAGAATCCTCGCTTTCATCTTCTTCGCCATTGTCAACGATTTGATATTCTTCTACAACATTGTCATGGTTCTGCTGTGGATTGTTATTATTTGCATTTCTGTTTACGGTTGGTTGATTGTTTACTCACTCTTCCTGGAGTTGGCTGACTTAACCAAACTAGAAGATTTGGCACATCTGAGAGTGAGTTTGCTTTTATTCACATAGCTTATGTCCC
Organism: Melanostoma mellinum; assembly: GCA_914767635.1. NCBI lineage: Eukaryota > Metazoa > Arthropoda > Insecta > Diptera > Syrphidae > Melanostoma > Melanostoma mellinum. The sequence goes on along the minus strand of OU612058.1, from coordinate 39,854,533 downwards.
GATGAATATGTTTCTCTTCTATTGCAGATGGGTACCATGGCATCTCTACATTCGACAACACATTCCCTGGCTGGATCGCGTCCGACGACACCTCATAGCACCGTTTCTACAATGCCCATTGGCGAGACCTTCAAATAAGAGAAACAAATGAAATCATATCCACAAATCACAACAACACATATCCGTCCCGTATTTCATAGAATTCGAATAAGAAGTAGTTACTGTAAGCATATTCCATTATGGTTATTCTAGAATCTCTTCTAGCATTTGTTTTAATCACTCCTCAACGTATTGTGCCTTGACGTTACGAATACAACTTGTATCAGAAAAAATTACTTACTGTATGCCGTCCACAGAATATTGTTACATAATTCCAAACAAAAAGGAATTGTTTTAACTTTTATAGTTGTAAGTTTATTGTAGACAAGTTTTTTTTATGAAAAAATGTTCTTTTATTTTTAACATTTTGACTAACGGTTTTTATAGACATGAAAAATATTTACAATTTTCAAATTTTATGTATTTTATTTTACAAAAAAAAATCTGTTTTCAATTTGCAAAAGTTAATAAATTTTGATTCCGATCGTAATTAAAATGTTTAGATTTAAAAATGATCTTTTAGCATCATCCACTTCCAGTAAAACTACTATTCAAATATTAACTCCACACTTTGGCGCCCTGGGGAATTTTCTTGTGCAAAAAGAGTAGTTACGTTTGATTCTTCTTACAAAAGCCCTGTGAGTAGGTACATACTTTGATCTCCAAGCGATCGCAAAACTCTGATTTGCCTGTTAACTTCTTTGTTAATATTTTATATGATCAGCAATAAGGGCTCTTCAGATTCTTCATATGGGTTTACAAATTATCGACTCCATCGAGGTAACCGTCGGATCGGAATTCTCTCCGATTTCATAAGATTCGGAGACATTTTGCTTCGTTGTAGTTCTCCGATCGGGCGAACCGACCGACGTTCTATCATAAGTTTTTGCTGCGGGAAGTTTTAGTTTTGGTGCATTCCCGTTGTCGCATATGTGAAAAAATTCTTATGATGACAACTTCGAAGCAAAATTGAATCTCTGAAAAAGCATACGTTGCGGAGAAAACTCTGCTCCGACGGTTACCTCGATAGGGCCGTATAGTTCCTTCGGAAAGAGTGTTCACGGTCTTTGGGGATCTATCGAGACGAAGAGCAAAGAGGTCCAAGAGGTCAAAGCAACCAGGTTCCATTTTTGAGCAAATGTTAAAAGTGAACTAGCAAAAAAATTAAGAAAGCTTAACTACTCTCCAACTTCCAAATTATTTAAAACTAGGGGTGCCAGCGACTTCGTCCGCAAGAATTGGCATAACTTTTTTATTTATCAACCGATTGACATGAAATAAAAACTAAATGTTAGTGAAGCTTACCACAATATATTACTGAAAACCCCATCTAGATAGGATAAGCCGTTTCTGAGATAAGCGTGCACAAACAAACAAACTGTTACGTTTTTATTTTATGTATAGAATTTACATCAACTGTGGATGGGTTTGTACTTTTCGGGAAGGCTCTGACTGGTGTCAACTTGGCGTCGCCCAGATGTTGCAACTTATAGTACACGTCAATTGTGCTTAGTATACCTCCACGCGGTATCCACTGGGCTATTAGCTATTTTTTAATTTTATATTCGTTCGTTGAACTTTCCCCAGTAACTTGCTAGCTTATCATTTGTGACTTATTCAATTCATAAGTCACTTGCTAGCTTATGACTTGTGACTTGTTTAATTCATAAGTCACTTACTAGCTTATGAACTATATGTTTTATAATTCAAAAGTCACCGACTAGCTTATGAATTAAGGTCAAGAGTTAAGCTGAAAGTGATTTAAGCCTTTGCAACCCTGCTCCAAAGAGAACACACTTCTTGGTTGCCTGAGGAGACCAGACAATCACTGGACGGAGTCCCCAGTTGAGAGTCTAGAACATCTGTTCGACTCGCACTTCCTTGGATGCACCCGAACAGAGAATAATGAAGTAGAAACCACTCTTTACTCTAGATGCGAAATCCCAACAGATATTATTACGAAAAAGAAGTTGTGATGGGCTATCAACTCAATCAAATCAATTTTCCATACGATGATGCAAAAAAGCAGCGGAAAAATCATTCCACATATAAAGAACATATTTTAGAATAGCCTCCAAGGGGGCTATATTCCTTAAATATGGCGGGAAGTTAAAGGCGTCTTCATAACAAAAGCCGGCAAACCCATGCATCCAGTAGCCAAGGACTTCAGATTTATAAGTCTGGCTTCTTTTATACTGAAAACGTCTGAAAGGCTACTTGATTTACACATACGCAGCTTTCTAAAACCGGAAGTAATATCTACCTTTCAATATGCCTACACAAAAGGACGAAGTGCAGAAACAGCACTACACTTTGTAGTAAGAACAATAGAGAGAACGCTACAAGAAAAAAATACACACTGGCTGCTTTCGCGAGGCTACGATAGTTGGGCCATGTAGAGCGGATGGACCCAAATGCTCCAGCTCGTCGGGTGTTCGTAAGCACATTGCAGGGAAATCGCGGAAGGAGAAGACCTTGTCTTAGGTGGCGCAATCAAGTGGATGAAGATCTCAACCGACTTGGAGTGCGAAACTGAAGAGAGCTCGCCCGAAATCGAAGTCGTTATAGAAGGATGTTGGTTGAGGCTCAGGTTCACCCCGAACTGTAATGCTCACCTAAGTAAGTAAGTAAGTAAGCTTTCTTGGACATTCAAGGAGCCTTCAACAATGTACAAAACAGTCCAATTAAGAAAACCCTAAATGATATAGAAGTGGAAGAAACAATAACTAGTTGGAGCATGTGAATGTTGTGTATGCTAACGATAACGTCAGATCCTCAGCGAACTAGGAGATGCAAACTTGAAGTACTGTGTCACGAGGAACCCCACAAGGATGTATCTTCTCACACCTACTCTGGATCCTGGCCATGAATGAGGCCATCACAACCGTCAAACATGATGGCGTCAAAGTGGTTGCCTATGCCGATGAGTTAGCTCTTCTGGCGAAATTCCCTACCACTATTAGCGAACAACTGAATAATGCACTAACCAAGGTCTGTGCTTGGACAAAAAAATGCGGCCTTGTAGTTAACCCCCTCAAAACAGATTTGGTACTCTTTACGAATAGAAGAAAACTGACCACCTTTGAGATGGGTGTGATCTTAGACAAGAAAATAAACTGGGGCCCCAACATACGTACAAAAAAGCCATGATAGCACTGTATTCGTGTAACAGGGCCTTCTACCAATGTACAAAAAGAAAGGAGGCTCAAGCTTTGAAGATCGTTGAGATATTTACGGGTAGCCGATGGAGGAAATTAATAAAGCTATCTGATAAAATCATTGTTTGTTCGTCGCGGGAAGGTAAACAACTGATGAAATCGAAAGTAAAACTATATAAATGGAAAAACATCGTTCCATTCCTTAAAAACCCTCTAAGGATTGCCTCATATGTGGTCCTGGTTGACATCAAAAAAGCATTCGATCGCCAACCACTTGATGGGCCACCCTCATACAATGAGGAGTTCCAGATTACTGATGATATGTATAAGAAAAAGCAGTGACGAAGATAGGATGTCCCGAAACATTCAAAGTCATAAGGAACCAAAGAAGCGTCTTGAGTCCTCTCCTCTTTATTGAAGTCTTTGACTATTTGCTGGAAGATAAAGTACAGAACACTAAAGTACATCAAATATTCTTTGATGGCAATGGAGTCAATATAAGTGAAGATCCTAGATCCCTGCAAGAAGGCCTTCACGTATAGGCAAAAGTTTTAGAAGACAGCGGGTAACGTATGGCTTTGGGAGGAACTCCAAGACTAACCAAACTGGTGCACCAATGATCCCATTCTTTTAGTTCTTTAAAAATGTTACCTATTTACTTACAGCATAAATTGTTGTGGTGGTAATAGCCGTGGCGTGATGGTTAGCATGTCCGCATGTTAATCCAGAGGTTCGTGGTTTGAATCCCAACAGAGGCAAAAATGTTTTTCCACGGGTATCGCCTTTCGCGAGGAATTGGCAAATCATCCGATAGTAAATTCATTGCCATGAAAAGCGCTTTCTCGACCAGCCGTTCGGAACCGGCATTCCTTGACAAGGCATGGTTGTGAGAAATTCGCTAAACCCTAGGTTTCCTCGCTCTGTTATTTAATAAAACACAAACCTATGCTAACTGATTTTCTTTAACGAGCTCTGTAAGTGTTTTTTAAAGTTGTAAATCATAGTTCCTTTATCAGCACTTGTTGGTGAAAAATTACATTCTTTGAGGACACTTACGCATGTCCAGTAGTCACGGAATCGCCTGAGTGAACAAAAACGTGATCTTTTTGCACTTTCTATCAATATTACCTGCAGAATATATGTCAAGAAGACCTCACACTTCTGAAATCTACCATCTAAACTGAATTTGAATTCAACTGCACATCGGTGTTGACATTAAAGTTATATGTCTGCAACAGCTTTCTAATCAAAGAGGAAAGTGTTATCCTTATAGATAATCTTTTATTTCAAGGGTTCTTGCCATTGAATTTGACAAACGCTTATCATATTCATTCGAAATCACCGAAAACTACTCCACAAGGGAAGTAAAGAAAACCACCTTCACATTGCAATGGCATATCAAACAAAATAAATTGTCTTCGCTTGCCAACAAACATATTTAAATTTATTTTGGGATCATTCCAATCATTTGATCTCTCTTATCTTCCAAGCAATTATAATATTGTTTTGTTCTATCTTTGTCCGTCGTTAAATCAGTTCTATTTACAATGTTCATTGCACAGTCATTCAATGCAGTGGTGTTGTAAATTTTAAACCTCAATTCGACGTCCTGTTTTGGAATTTCATTGGCTGGAGTTGAATAAACTTTCCTTTCATATTCCACAAGTTTATCCGAAAACTGCACAAATCTTCGTGATTCCTCCAAGCTAGCTTGATACAATTCAGAAGCTGACCCGGCCTTATAAATGTCTTGGCATTGCTTGGGCAAATATTGGATGATTTCTGCAATTCTCTCTAAATCGAAATCACATGTGACGTTCCAAGCAGCTTGCGATGATCCAAACTAAAATTTAAGGCATTCTTCAAAAACAATTAAAATTTGTCTTAATAATTCAAACGTACTGAGGAGACTGCCAGAAGAATAAAAATTTTCAGAAACATTTTAGTGAGAACAACTGAATTGAAGGAAAAATTAAACTGCACTGTGTTTTACGCGACGAATGCCAATTCGGCAAAAAACCACTTCCCATAAAAAATGATAAGATATCAACTTTTTATGAGACTGAGTCAACGCCACTTATGAAAAAAAAAAAAAAATTAATACGAACTCAATAAAGCGCCAAACACTCGAGAAACGACAAATATTTGAGTTTGTTTTTTGTAACTGTTTTTGTCGGTTTTTATTACAAATAGAAAATAAAACAAAAAAAATTATAATTTGAAATTAATTTAGTGTGTTTGTTGGAGAATTAAGAACAGAAAACATGTTCCCGATGTAGATGGTGAATTATTCAATGAGTTTCTTTGCTTTGAAATATCTTCGCAAGTACAGCACTTGCCAGGTTGCCAGTCCGAGTAGACACAACATACTGAATATACTGAAGAACAGTACACGGCTGTTTGTTGATTCTGTGAGAAAAACGGTAACTCGTCAGTTTTTATGTTATGTGTGATGATTTTTAAATGTACCAACCATTGGTGTCGCGCATTTCTTCTTCCCGTTTACGCATCAACGCGAAATCACGAACAATTGAGTCGGATAAGTCTTCCAGGCGTCTCAAGTCGATTTCTAGGGGCTTCAGCTTAGCAGCCTCGCCAATCTGTGGAAAATCAAATAAATTAGTTGTTGAATTTCAGTCAGGCAGGGTGCCGAAACTAGGGAATAACAAGAAGTGCAAAAACTATCTGCATGCTAAAAACTTAGTATCAACAGGTTATGGTTGAACAAAAAACTGTTACTTTCAACTAAAATCAAAAAGGTCAGAGCCAGAAACAAAAATCAAACGAAAACAAATAGGATTGGATTGTTTATGGATGTTTTGTGAGTTGAATTTATGTCTATAGACTTCATTCTCTCAGCCAGCAACAGCATAGCTAAAAGCACAAAGAGAATGGATGAAGCTGCTGGTATTGCCTATCTAGCAAAAGGTTCATTTTAATGTAACCAGAGGTAAGAAGGGAAAAGAAGCATGTGCTCCTTGTTTGATAACTGACAACCTATAATAACCTACTTTTGTCATAGCTGCAAGGTAATTATAACGAAATGGTTGGCAAGTCTACATTTTGTTTACGAGATCGAGGTTCGAATACCAGAAACATAATTTTCTACGCTGCTATCATCAGGATCCTAAGTGTACAGCCTTTTCATTCATTTACTTATTTATTTATTAGTTTTTTTGAGTTAACAGCTCACTTTCCCAGATTCTGGTGTTTGATACGCCTCATTTTAAGCTCCTCAGGTTTCTCAGGGGGTTGTTTATTAAATCAAGCACGTTTAAAAGATCGACAAAATAGGAGCCAGATAATAATGTGTCTGACAAGAGACAGCTAATATGTTGGCTCAGCTCATTAGTCATCGCATTCCAATTTAATTGCTTCCAATTCTTTCTAGGAAAAGAATTGGTGTTGATTGGATTATTTGCACAACTGTTTGTGCCATAATCGTGTCACATTTAAGTTATGTACTTAGTTTGCGTAACTAATTTTGTCTTAATAAAACCTTTACGTTCAGTTACCCTAATCTGTATCTCGTTTCGAATTAGCTTCCTTTTTCAAATTTATTTTCATTCAGCTCCTGTAATATGAAATATTTTCAAAATGGAATTTTAAAAATCCGAAATGCCACAGCACTCCACAGATTGAAACCACAAAATATTTGTTTTTTTACTACTTTCTTACAAAACAAGACACATTGTTTGGCTTCCAGTCCAGCATTCTCTTTAAAAAGAGGGACACGAAAATTCTGTTCCTAAACTACGTATGTAACTTAAACATTCAAAGAAGTTTTTGTTCTTCATACTTCAACTGAAAACGAAACCTGTTGCAAACGATGGTAGCATCGTGTACTACTGACTGGGGTAGCTGGTTGGCTTATACAGTCCAAACCACGGTCGTAGCAAAAAGTGGATTATTTTAGAGAAATCATCTATGACTGTTACCAATAGGAGAAACCGATAATAGGAAAAATACTTATTCGCATTTTTTAAGATAAAAATTCTTTAGAATCGTTGCGATTTGAAACTCGGTGAAACGAAAATGCGACACGATGAAGAAACAAACACATAGTTGCATAGAATTAAGCCGAGGCGTATGCTATTCAAATGGCTATAAGCTACGTTATGAGCAATGGCTGATTGGGGATAAGTTTCTGTGTTTACAGCGACAGCCAAGCTGTGCCCTTCTCAACCGTCTAACTACTTCGAAAGTGATCCAGAAATGCAAGGACTGAGTCTCGTTTGGGTTCCAGGCCAAGACGGCATAACTGCAAATGACGATGAACTTGCAAGGCAAGGATCTCAGACAGCTTTTGGATTGGATTGGATTAGGTCTGAGTGCTCCAGCTGGTATTTTAAAAACCTCCAACAGAAAAAAATAAAAGAGAAAGAGATAAAATACATAAAACATTATTTGCATCATCTCGTTCTCCTCTTTGTGCTATGCTTTGTGTCGTCTACTTTTTCGTTCGTATGCGGTTTGGGTAGTGGGATTTAAGCAAAAATTTCCCTGTTTGTTTTTAATGCATGTGTTTACGCCTGCATATTCCAACGCTTTAGTATAGAGCAAGCGTCTTGTATTATTGAAATGAAACTTCTTTAGTACCGTGTGATTTGAAAATTGAATGACACGTAAAAACTACCTCATTATCAGTCTGTAAGATAATGAGGTAGAAGAAGTACTTCTTATACACCCCTATCACAGGGCCCGTCGCGTCGGAGCAATTTCGCACTACGAATGTCAAATAGAAATGACTAAAAACATCTTCGTAATGAACGCTTAGCAACAGATATTTGTAACTTGCTAATGATTTTATTAATAGTAAAAAATTGTGTGGCCAAACATTCACTACAAGGGCGTCTGTGATGATTCTATTGTGGTGTTCGTAGTCCGAAATCGCTACGACGCGACGGGCCTTGTGATAGGGGCCATAATCTGTATCTTCTCTTTGTTTGGGTTTCCATAGCCATCTTGTCCTTTCTGTATTTTTATGTCGTTTTCCAAGACTAATTTCACTCCTTCACTTCCTTTTGGTCTGCTTTTGGAATTGGTTTAAGCGAGATTGACAGATTCGGAGCGATAGCGTTTGTAGTAATAAAATTGCTATGTTTCTTCTTTTTAACAATCGTTCACTAGAACTATGAAAATTATTTTGTTGGCAGATAAAGAAAATTTATTACCTATCAGCGAGCTTTTGGAGATGACTAAAAATAAACAGAAAATGTGGTTTGCTTTGACAAGCAATCAGATAAAAGTTTGTTTATGAATTGGTGTTCTGTAGACTGCTTAACGGCGATGATGACACTAATTCCGCTGTCAGGCAGAATGCCGGACGATGATCAAGAATGCCGTCCTCCCAACCTAGAAGAAGTTAAGCTTGCCATATGCAAACTTAAATCAAATAAGGGTGCAGATGGCCTTGATGCCGAACTTTTCAAAGTAACAGTAGAACAGTTTGAAAGGCGCATACACTAACTGATCTGCATGACTCGGTCGGAAGAAAGTATGCCCGATGAATGGAACCCCAATATCGTATGCCCGATCCTAAAAATGGAAGGTCCTCACAATCCCGCTAGTTACAGAGGAACAAGCCTCCTTAACGTCGCGTATAAGATCTTGTCTGCTGTAATATGTGAACCTCTGAAACCCAACGTCAACCACTTGATAGGTCTTTTTAAATGTGGTTTTAGCCCAGAAAAGTCCACGTGGGAAGAAGGAAGCGTGATGTCAAAGGTGCTTTTGTGAGCATTGAAACAGAAGCGGCAAAAATGGATCTGATGGTTAATGAGGGCAAAACGAAATATATACTGTCATACAAGGACACAGAACATCGACGAATTCGACAAAACGTCACAATAGACAGACATAAATTCGAAGTATTATAGGACTTCGTACACCTAGAATCCGCTATAGACAACATCAGTGCGGAGAGCAAACGGAGTATAACTCTTGTAGATGAAAATACGACGTACGACTATGCAGGATGACTTTGGAGAATTCACGCTGCTCCGTCAAGGTCGGTAAAGAACTCACCGAGACCTTTAATGTCGAAAAAGGTTTTAGGCAAGGCGACAAACTGTCATGCGATTTCTTCAACATCATACTTGAACAGATTGTAAGAAACTCAAACGTCAACACCAGAGGAACAATCTTTCAAAAGTCTGTACAATTAATCGCCTATGCAGACGATATTGACGTAATGGGAAGAAAAAAGCGTGATGTCATAGGTGCTTTTGCGAGTATTGAAACAGAAGCGGCAAAAATAAGTTTGATGGTTAATGAGGGCAAAACAAAGTATATGCTGTCATCAAACAAGGACACAGAACATCGACGAATTGGACAAAACGTCACAATAGACAGACATAACTTCGAGGTAGTACAGGACTTCGTCTACCTAGGATCCGCTGTAGACACGGACAACAACATCAGTGCGGAGATCAAACGGAGAATAACTCTTGCCAACCGTTGCTTCTTTGGGTTAAGAAGGCAATTGAGAAACAAAACCCTCTCCAGAAAAACCAAGGTAACCTTATATAAGACCTTAATCATCCCAGTCCTGCTTTACGGCGCGGAAGCATGGACCTTATCGAAAGCGGATGAGGAAACCCTTGGTCGTTTCGAAAGAAAAATTCTCCGAATGATCTGGATGGACCCAAACGCTCCGGCTCGTCGGGTGTTCGAAAGCACATTGCAGGGAAATCGCGGAAGGGGAAGACCTCGTCTTAGGTGGCGCAATCAAGTGGAGGATGACCTCAACCGACTTGGAGTGCGAAACTGGAGAGAGCTCGCCCGAAATAGAAGTCGTTATCGAAGGATGTTGGTTGAGGCCCAGGTTCACCCCGAACTGTAATGCCCACCTAAGTAAGTAAGTAAGATGAAAATAGTAAATTTAATTTATACTAAAGAAAAGAATACATACATACAAAAAAACTCTCGGAATGATTTTTGGAAGACAATGTGTGGAGAAGAATATACAACAACGAGCTGTATGAGCTGTACTGCGACATGGGCATAGCCACATCGTGAAAGAACGATGATTGGGTCATGTAGAGCGGATGGGCTTAAACGCTCCGTCTCGACGGGTTTTCGAAAACACATTGCAAGGGAATCGCGGAAGGGGAAGACCTCGCCTTAGGTGGCGTAATCAAGTGGAAGAAGACCTCAACCGACTTAGAGTGCAAAACTCGAGAGAGCTCACCCGAAATCGAAATTGTTGGCGTAAAATGTAGGTTGAGGTTCAGGTTCACCCCGAACCTTAATGCACATCTAAGTAAATAAGCAAGTTCACTCCTTTGCCACGAAATAGAAACGAGAAAGAAGAAATCACTCTCAAACTGAACTCCAATACGATTTTTGGAAAACGTCAAGAATTCAAGAAAAACAAGATGTAATGCCGTTTTCGTTTGGTAAAACTAGAGTACCCTTCTTTTTTTAGAGTACCCTGATTTTTGACAACTCAGACGAACATGAAATCAGAGTACTCCGTTTTTGTCAATGCATGTGTGCGTTTGACATATAGTTTGCTTTCAATGCAATTGACTACGTTCAGAAACATATCTCTGCGTATTTCATGAGCAATTAATTAAACATTTTTTGTATGGACTAAAAACTGACAAAAAGAACTTATAACTAAAAAAGATACGTAATAAACTTCATAAATGCCCAGATTGTTTGTATACAAAGGTAATTTTAAGCAATAAGAAATTTTTTGAGCTCGGATAACAAGAAAAACAGCATGGACAAGTTATGCAAAACAAAACCGATAGGTTTGTGAACGCCCGCGTTGATATCGTTACCACAAAATAATAACATAAGCTCGCCCGTTGAATGCAAAATTCGAAATGAGATGCCAAGAATGACAAACGAGAAATGTCATTTATGTTGGTGTGAGTTTACTCTGAAAAAATTTCTAGAGTAGGAAAACTTGCTCTGAGGGTAATTTCAGATTACCCTGATAGTTGCCAAACGAACACAAAGTCACTCTGACAGCAAAAAGAGTACCCTTAGGGTACTCCTTTTTCCCAAACGAAAACGGCATTAAATTCCTACTTGTCTGATAGAGAGGGAACGCACCATCTGCACTCCCTTAGTTATGGCTGCGGATGAAAAAATAAGGGTGCAGATGATATGCACCCATAATCCCTCATCTGCAGCCATAATCCTATTTGTCTTTCTTTTTAACTTTTGTGTTTTATAATCTTCATCCGTCCCGTTTTACTTTTCTACACTTCTGCAGTTGCACACGCATAAAAACCCAGTATTATCCTCCTCCATCAGAAATTTTATTTAACTACATATATGTAACTATATTTCATTTCTATAATCTCATGGGAACAGAAATGGGAACAAGAATGGGAACATTAAAGTTACTTGACCGATTTGAAAAATTCTTTCAACTCAAGGATGTTACATTATCTCTCAGTGACATAGACTTTAAAGTTCATTCACATATTTCCACTAGAACGGAAGATTCCAACAGGAACAGTGTCGCAAATGGAAACTTAGAAACTACTGAACAGATTTCAAAAATTCTTTCGGCGCGACGTTGGGATGTCACACAGTCCCACAGTAAAAAAGATTATATTTCATCCCCATATTCCGACTGAAGCAAAGAACAAGAACGGGAACCTAAAAACTACAGACCCGAGCAACGCCGGGCGGCTAAGCTAGTAAAACATACGACGACAGCCCCCTTATCCCGAAAAAGCTGTAAAAAAAAGTTAGCAACTGGGCCACCAAATGCTGGTTATATTAAAGGTTATTCAAACAAAACGTGTCATTCTCTTCCAAGCCAAGTTTCTACATGTTATTAATTGTGTGCTTAAAAGAAAGCTTGGTAAATAAATATCGGAAAACGAATAAATAAGGTCGCATGTAGGCCTGTACTAAAAAATTCAATAAAAAGCTTCGTACCCGTTATGGTTAGAGGACGAGGTTTGATTAGAACTAAGACTCAAAAACGTTTATCGCCAAGAATTTGAAGATCATAAGTACTTCTTCGTCTAACGGTTTATAACCAAAAATAAATTGTTAGGTTAGGTTAGGTTTAAATGGCTCTCAGGAAAACAACTGTCAGCATTAGACCTAGCATTATTAGGTCCATTGTGATTTGTGATACCATAAGAATTATGTGAAGGAGTATTTCACTTAACAAAACCATTTGGAGCTTTTGATAATGCGATAGAAATGAAGGGTATCTGTGTTCGCCAAATCGCTTAGATCTTCAAAGAAATATTTTCCAGTTTTCTTTCAAAGGAGAGTGCAGGGCATGAGCAGAGGAGGTGTGGAACTGTCTCTCCCTCCTCCTAATCTAAACAGCTTCTGCAGAAGTCGTTAGAGGAAACGCCGAGTCTTATGGCGTGTCTTCCTATGAGAAAAAGTAAATTGTTGGCCCCCTTTATTCCCCACAGAAATGGTGAAAAAACATTTACAAAGCCCTGGACAATCCTAAATTAATGGCACTCAAACATGGATTTGATTTATTTATTTAAAAAGGACAACTCATAGCCGAGTTTCATTGGTAATCTATATTCACTTATATTCACTTAAGCAAAACATCGCAAAACATCACTCTTGGAAAAAAAAACCCCTAAGTGAATAGCGTAAGTGAACTCAATTACCTAAGTGAACAACAGGGATGGTTGGTAAATGGAGTTTGTGAAAGTGAACTTGGTAAGTGAATATAGCCATATAAAGCGTTTCATTGATACTCGCAAGTTAAGTGAATATAAGTGAATATAGAAATTCCCAATAAAACTATGCACATATTAGCTCCACAGACGAGTTTCGTAGGTCCCCAACGGATATCTTGAGTGTTACTCTTCATCTAATGCCACTTGACCTCCAAATTAGAAAACATACCGTTTCTAGGTGACTTCACTCAAATCTAATCAAAGATTAGTACCGATACCGAACATCGCACTCTTTCCCTGATTATAACAGAATTGAAACAACGTCACTGTATTGAAAACTCTTGTTGCTATTAGAATGTGACGTCAATACAATCTTCTTTGAGGAAGAGTCAACTCGAAAGTCTTAACAACAAGGGCAAGGGCCTTGCTTAAGATTCATAAACACAGAACTTTTAAGAGTAATGCAACTGTGGGCGAACTTGTAACGAAAAGGTTAGTCTGTTGTATCAGCTCCACAGGACTTTGTCAACCGAAAAGAGTCGGTTCCCATGAGCACCGTAATTAAATCGGAATGAGCGTTAATAGTGGCGACCATCTTGTACTACTGTTGTCTTGTGTTATTTGTTCTATATAGTGTTTGTATAGTTAGTCCTGTGGTGTGGTGCCAAATGGTCTTTGTCGCTCGGCTGCAACTCCTCTTAAATGTAAATGTAAATGAGGAACCAGTCCATATCATAGCTCTGGCATTCAAACGAATCTCCAGATAGTTGTTGCTTAGTCCTTAGTTCTTATATAGAAAAAAAAGTCACAAGTCAATTAAATTGACGCGTGGATGATGATAGACGAAGCTAGTATCGTCTTTACAGGGTAGGCGTTAAAATACTGCGTTTAACAGAACTCAAAAAATGGCGGAGGAAGTTCTTACAACATGAAATTGTCTCGCTATTCCAGTGTTTTTCAATGATTTCTGCAGAAGCTGCATGGACGAAGAAGAGGAAAAAACTGTTCAACACCTTCTTTGCCCATGCCCTGCACTACTTCATAGGAGGAAAACTCATCTCGGTGAATTCTTCTTCGATGATACTAGCGACTTAACTTACATAGACCCTAAAAGTCTTTCGAAAGTTCCGCGTGGTTAGACTAGCAGGTGATTAACCGGCTAGTCCCGTAATGGAAGATGAATGGGTGATCAACTCGTTAATCTTACATCGGGTTTCTTAGATCAGTAGGTGATTAACTTGCTGATCTCTGTAGTATCACAATGGGCCCTTGCGGTCTAATTGTGTCAGGCAATGTACTCATTGGCCGACAGCCACTTCCACCTAACCTAACCTATACCAGTTGATGACAATCATCCCTGTTCATGGCTTAATTGAATTATTTTTAAGATCTCTTCGGGTACGAAAGTCTCTTTTTTGTTAAATGTTGCAGCCATATAGGATCCATTCAAGACTAGTTCAAATTCAATAGGGTTTGTTTTTAAAATGAATTTGCTTATGCCATTTGATAGATTGGGTGTCTCAAGCGGTCTTACTTTACATGATGCAGAAAACACAAAGCATAATTCCAACCGATCAACGACATTCAAATCAATTCAGTGAACTTAAACATTAATGACCTGCCGATAGCTAATCAGTAAAGCTTCAACGAAAAAAAAATTGGAACAAACAAAAAAGTGACCACAAAAACAAAATCAAAACAAAAAAAGAAAACCTCCAAACTACAGAAATTCTGGGACAAAGTAATATTTACCAACTTAAGACGGGAAATTTTGCAACGCAAATGTGCAATAATTCCAAAAGAAAAAGAAATTTAAGAAAAAACGTTTTCAAAAAAAGATAAACAAAAATTTATAAAGATCGTCAAATTACTACTTACACCTTCGTAACTCCTCGTTTCCACACCTTTCTTTGTAGAATAGGAGACTTCTTGTGACACACCACGTTGATCTGAAAATAAATAATTCAAAAAATTGTTGCATCTAGATTTCAATTGAAAAACAAGTTCACAATCTCTCTTATTTAGAATTGAAATAGAAGAAAAAAACATTTCACTTACGTGGCGGTACTTTGGACGTGAAGCAGATTTCATATGTATCGTAGATTTCCGAAGTGAAACTAATCTTTCCCTTGGTTATGTGTTCCTTTTGGGCCAGAACATGTCCTTTGGTATCTTTCGCCTGAAATAAACAACACTTTAGCAAGTAACTGATAGTTGAAATCGTTATAATTTTTACAATATAATCGATAGTTTGGCCGGGAATATCAGTGATTTCGTATTCGCCCATGAGCAGCTGGTTGGCTTGAATGTCTTCTTTAAGGCATTTTTGTGTGTTTGGGGCCAAGTGAAACATAATACCATCCACATAACATATTAATAGGCATATAAAACTGATATATTTTATAAAGTTGTACATTCTCAATTAGTTAATTCACTAAAAAGAAAATCTATGAAAATTTTTGTGCCGCTGTGTCAAAATTTTTTGTTCAACTTGACAAAACGGAGTTGCTAGCGGATAGCCGATTTCGGATGAGGTGGCCATTGGGCCGCTGTCACATAGTCTGCTATTATACGGAGAAATTTGTTTCATGAAACTGTTCGAACACCATAAGTGCAAAAGAGAACGAAAATTCGAAAAAGAGAGATGGACAATGAGCTACCCTGTGTCGCATGGGTTATGGTTTGGTGAAACAGCTTTGACGTTTCTCTTTTAGTGATGTGCCAAACCGTAAAATTTACAAACCGAGTTAACCCGAGTTGGATTTTGATTAACCCGAGTTGTAACTCGAGTTAGCTAACTCGGTTTACAAAAATAAATTTGCGCTTTTTCCTTCAATACTATGTTTTGAAAAATAGAAACGAAGCAAAATTTTCAATCAAAATAAACGGATTTAATCAAAATGAATTAAAAAAAATCACACAAGAAAGAAATTAACGCAATGCGCAGTCCAACTCGGTTTGACTTGACTCTGGATATTTTACAGACAATTAATTCCTAACTCGAGTAGCAATATGTACCCAAAACATTCAAACCGTCTACCTATTAACAGACGACAATCAAAAAAACAAAAAAACATCTAGTTTAACAGATGTGTGTGTTTCTGTATGCCTGCGCCAGTAACTCACTTGCTTTGATGCTTTATATACTACTACCTATTATACTATTGTGTTTGGCACAGACCGCAACTAAAGGAGGGTAGTTTTGATTATGTTCAAGTTAACTCGGTTTGCTTGCATTCATTTCATTTTAATTATTTGGTTGACGGTTCGGTTTCTTCTTCGGTTTGAAAAAATGTAAACCGAGTCAACTCGGTTTGGGCTCAACTCGGTTTGACTCGGTTTATGATACCGACACATCACTATTCTCTTTTACTTTGTTCGTGTTTTTGTTTATTCTGTTTCATTTGGTTCAAAAATAAGTAATAATACTAATAACAATGACTTCTTTGTTTTTCAATTGCCAATAGAAGAGATTTTGAAGCAACCAGGCACTACTCGATAACTATTTTTCCCCAAAAATAAAAACAGCGAATGAAAGATAGAGAAATCTGAAGCTAGTTTCATGAAACTGGATTTCATCGTATAATAGCACTTGCGACACGGAATGACAGAACAAAGAAGAATTCGAAGTTGTTTCATGAAACAGATTTCTCCGTATAATAGCAGACATAGTTGTCAAAAAATATAATGGATGCATCCAGAACGAGATTGGATTCAGAGTTGATTTATCAAATTTTGTCTTTTGAGATTGGAAACTTATCATTGAAATTCGATGTATTTCGTATTCATACATCTGCAACTGCAGAAGTGCAGAAAAGTAAAGCGGGACTGATAAAGATTATAAAGCACAAATGTTAAAAAGAGAAGCGAATAGAATTATGGCTGCAGATGAAAAGTTATGGGTTCATGTTCATGTTTATGTTCATCTGCACCTATAATTTTCATCCGCATCCTATAACTACGGATGCAGACGGTGCCTTCTCTCTCTATCAGACAAGTATGAATTTTACATCTTGTGACTTTTTCCTTTTTTCATCTCCACTTGCAGATGCATGTAAGCCCACCATTAAGTCCTGCGCAAACCAGCGCGATTTGTGCGTGCGATGCGATTGTGTTAAGTGGAACCTATCGTGCAATGTGCTTGCGATCCGTTTTCTGTTCAAGCTAGCGTGATTTGGCATCGAGCAAAACCCTGTCAAATAGACAATTCAATCAACACTCACTCAAATCAGTCTTTAAGTCCAACACATAGTCAAGCACCTCAACAGCATCTCACTTCCGAAGATTCTTCACATCAGTAACAACTGAATTTAGAACAATCTTTGTACAATCAATGCGCCGCTGCATCCCGCGCTGACACAAGACACGACCTTGATTTGCTTAACGCATTCTGCCAAAATTACACCCAATTCTTAATTGGAGCCGATTTCAACGCACGCCACCAACTCTGGATGGATACCCTGAGTACTCCCCAAGGAGTTGCTATATCTGACTGGCTATGTGATAATTCCCACAACCACTCTTTCGAGATTGTCTCTCAACCAATACCAACATTTCAGCGAACCCCTTCGACACTTGACTTTTTCATGTGCTCACCTCACCTAATTTGTAGAACTCCAACACTAACTAACTTCTTCTGCACTGCAATTGTATCTGACTCCGACTCCGATCATTTAGCTGTAAAATAAAACCTTCGTCTTCAGACAAATTTTAATATTCTTGCTACTCCTCAGCAAGAATATATTAATTTAGCAAAAATCAATTGGCGAGTTTTTCAGAATTCCTTAACGGAAAAGCTACAAAACTGTACACCTTCCACTTCAGCCAACCTGACCAATGAAGACATTGATTCTGCAATCAATTCCATTGAAAGCTCAATTACCAATACATTTGCCGAGCAAGCCCAAGCCCGAGATCTCAAATCCAAGTATAAAGACTTATCCGAACACATACAAAGTATGTATAAATATAGGCAAAAACTTCGGAAAATTCTACAGAAAAATTTTTCACCGTACTTTAAGTACCCACGGAGATGAATACCAGAGTGTTCTCTCACAACTCAAGTGCCTCAGTACCCTCATCGACCGAAACACCAAAACCTATATCGACTCCCAATTCAGAAAACGACTTAGCGTCATTAAACCTGGTCCGAATACTTTCAAGCAAATTAACCAAATTGTAGGAAAGAAATCTCCTATACTTGGGCAACTGCAACACAATGACGTCACTATTGCATCCGACCATGAAAAATCTAACGCTTTTGCAGACTTCTTCGAAAGCAATTTCAAACCCATTCCACCCATTCATTTACCTGAGTTCTTCTCAAACGTCAACAATGAAGTCTCATTAGGTCTGTTCGTTGAACTTCTCCCAGGGTTGACACAGGTTTTCTTGACAACCCTGTGAATTATCAAAAAAACCTGGGGTTTCCAGTCCTCAAAAAGCGTTATACCACAAATCACCACACACCCCTATCATTAAAAAAAAAATACATGCCATTTGACAGGGTTTTATACATTTTTATTAAAAAGGTATCTATGTCTAACATTTACTTGTTTCTTAAATAAATAATTGGTATGTTCTCGTCGGCTTGAGCAGTTCTAACGGTCTTCTTCCTGCAGCGACGTAGAAGTCTCCAAAGCTGTCTTCTTGCGATATTCGAAATGCTGGATCCATTATGGAAAGCACCTGGAGATATCGGTCGTCGGGGGCTGCGTTACCTGCAATTATATTAATAAGAGGGCTGGGATGGGATGGGATTTTCCTCAGTATTTTAGTGCTGAGGTTGTGTAGGTATTTGTCTATAGGAACAATTTTAGTTGTTTCATTGCTGTAGTGGTGGACTGAATTTGGTTTTCTATACAAATATGTGCAATACCGAAGAGCCTTGCGCTCGAATACTTGCACTTTCTTCATATATGTTGGGCTTATTGTGTACCATATAGGAAAGCAATAAGTTAGTATAGGACGAATTAGTTGCTTGTAAAGCAGAAGTTTCGTTCGTGTTTGGAGACCACCTCTTACTTTCATAAGAGGACGAAGGAGAGCTAATGCTCCGTTTGCCTTGCGAAGAGTGTGTTTAGCATGTTGGTTAAACTTGAACCTTTCGAAGAAATGAACTCCAAGGTATTTAACGCTTTGCTTATAGGTGTGATAATTGTGTTATCGGGGAGTGTCAAGCACAGGTAGATAGATAGATAGATAGATAGATAATGTTTTTTATTTCAATAAATTTATACAAAGTTAATACAATATAAAGAACATGGCTGTGCTGCCGTCTGCCTGAATGACATGTTTATTTATTTATTTTTTTTTTATATGAACATACATTAAATAATTTTAAGAAAATTAATATAATATATAGACAAAATGGTTATGATTGCAAATGCAATTTTGAATAGAAATTGATACTAAAATTTTGAATCAGTTTTATATGAATTTATGGTGTACAATAAATCAGTTTTTAATTAATTATTTATTTTTTTTTTTTTTTTTTGTTTTTTAACGTTTTTAAATGTTAATCATAAATTTTTAAATACGGTTATTTTTTCAAATTTTGAAATGATTTGAAACACAAAGATAGAATGATTTAAGGATAATTTGTAAAATATTGTTTGGATAAAATTTAAATTAGATTTATTTGTTCAATTTTGCAATGATTTGAAACATAAAAACAAGCAATTTTGGAATGATTTGAAACATAAAGAATTAGAAAATATTTTAGATAAATACTCTAACTGGTGGAAAGTGAAGAACATTCGTGTTAAAAACTGTTACGGTATAACAAAGCATGCTTGCAATATTTAAAAAGTTTAGGCCATCCAACGGATCCGTTCAATATATCAATAAATTGGTTTAAGGATATATAACTACTATTGAAGTATAGTCGGCGAATTTCTTGAAGGATTGGACAAACTGCTATGAAATGGAAACTATCTTCAAGCTCTCTTCTATTACAAAGATGACAATTTTGAGAAAGATCAGTTCTATGAGGAATGTAGTTTAAGCTTAGTAACTCCACTCTAGCTCTAAAAATGGTACCTATAGCTTCTACGGAAAGATCCTTGCAAAAATAGTTAGCTTCAGTTAAGAGATTATGATTTAAACTTTTATAAATATTCCTGCTCTCTGACGAAGCCGCTCTGTTTATATTTTGAATGTATATATTTTCATCAATCTTAGCAATTAAGCCAGTGAAAATAGCATGCCAGTCGTCTACGTTGTTTTCGTTGAGAGCGAAACTTGCGTTATGAGATAAAGCTAGTTGATTCAGTTCCTTAAAGGGCGTAGTATTCGTTTGAAGTAGCCATCTCAAAAATGATTTGTGGAGACCATTTTCTCTCCTCATAACTTTAATAAGATAATCTGAATGAGCCTTTAAATTTTGGATAAAAATTGGTGTTATACCGGATTCCACATGATTTGCATCTTGTGGCTATGCCATTACGCGAGGGATTCCTAACGCTGTGTCTCCACTTGCTTTAAACTCATAGCAGAAAGCAGGAAAATGACAGACACAAGAAAGCAGAGCAACTGACAAATTTTGTGTTGTGGGCATTTTGTATAGCATACTCTTCATACCCAACATAGCAGCGAAGTAACAAAATGGTGGAAGAACCGATGCAGATGACAGTTCCCTCTGCTTTAATAGCTGCGATAAATACCCTGCGATAAAAGTATGCTATCTATCGCAGGCTATGAAAATAAAGCTGCTATAATGGTTTCCACTTGCGATATTCAAAGGCTGCTGTAAAAGCTGCGATAGATTTAAGGCATGTGAAGACCAGGGGTAAGGCAGATTAACTCTGTTTTAGTGGCATTGATTTTAATTCCCCATTGTAGGTAGTACTCCCAGAGCCTAAGGATGTGTTCCTTCACTATACGGCGAGCTATTTCTGGGCTTATGGATGCACTATAAGTGATGGAGTCATCAGCATATAGTAGGGTTTTTGTCATTGGCGTGTTTGCTGGTTGGTCCAGGGTGAAAAGATTGAAGAGGTCTGGTTCAAGACGTGAGCCTTGGGCAACCCCTGCGGAGATGTTTTTGAATACAGACTTGGTATTTCCTACTCGTACGTAAAACTTACTGTTGGTCAAGAAGCTGTGTATGATTGTGATAAGATGTCTAGGCAAGTGAAATGATTTCAACTTGAAAATCAGACCACCTATCTAAACGGTGTCAAACAGGCTACTGTTACCTCTTTTATGTTAAGAGCCAGGCTTGTATCTGCGTGAAGCTTTAACAACGGGTCGAAAGTGGAGTGGGATGCTTTGAACCCAAATTGGTTATGCTGCACTATACCCATTGAGGAGCATAGTGTGTGAAGCTGTTGTTGTTAAGACAGTTATTGAGAATAATCGTATAAGAATTATAATCGCGGTCGGAGAGAGTTTCTTGATAACAAAATTGGAAACCTTGTCAGGTTCCGAAGATTTTCCGAAGATTGGAGTTACCGCATTGGATTGAACCGTAAAGGTCAAGCGGATTTGTGAAAATATCATCGGCTGTTGTGAAAACTGATGAATTTTCTTCGTTGAATGTTGTGAGCGGCTCCGGGTTTAGTGAAACTAATAATAGGTCTGTTCGTTGAAGCCCTGGGGTTGCCCTAGGGTCGCCACAAAGCGTTTTTTGAGAAACCTAAATTCACCCTGAATGTCAAATTGAGTGTTTTTTGAGCCATAGGTTTGCCATAGGTTTTCCCCCGACAAAATTATTCGACGATTACGAAAAAATTAAATTTTTCAGACCGCCATATTTGTTTCGCCATTTTGTTTTTCGAAGTTGAAAAAATTCTTAAAAAAAAGTAGAACTTTTTCCAATGAGAAAAAAATCGTGACCGAATTTTTTGGTGCTATGTATATTGCTTAAAAAAAAAACTGAAACTTAAAAAAAATCCCATGTTATTTATATGGAAAAAAGAACACGTCCGGCGGCACGTGTTAAAATTGAGATAGGAAAGTGAAATTTTGGGACAAATTTTTTTTATTCATTTGCAACATTTGTGAGGGGTGCACTCATTAAAATTCCGACCTAACCACTTTAAGGACCACTCTAATGTATATATGGAATATCTTTTTCGAAACGTTTTATAAAAAAAAAATCAAAGATGCTGAATTAATCTCCAAATTATTTTATTTCTTTTAAGAAAAGCTATTTCACAATAACTGAATTTTACAAAGAAATGAGCTACTTTATTTTGCAGACATAAGGAAGTCAAAATTAAATATTTTGAACATGGTAGATTATAAACCAATCAGGAAGTTTTAATTCTATCACTGTATTTTCTGCCCATGACTTAAGATGTTCATTATACTTGTATTGCCTATAATTATTTCCATTAAAGGCGATCAAATGGTCATCAACAATATTGGGAAAGTAATTTTTGGATATTGGTGGTTTAATCGAGGCCCTATTGATAACCTCGTTTGACTTCCAGTTCAACACAATGGTTGAATCATGAAAAACAATCATTAAAAGATCATCATTAATAAGTATAGCACGTAAAAGGGTTTCGCTGTAAGTTTGTTGGCAATAAGTTGTTAATAGCTTCAGTGACTTATCGTAAAAGCAATGATGCCACATTTTGTTATCGTCGTAAATGGATATGCATAACAAAGTGGTGGAACACGACCAACGTATGGGTTCTTCACACACATTAGAAGGATACACGCTTAAAGTAAACACCTGGGTCCATTGATTGGTAGTTGAATCCCATTTATCCACAGAATTTCCCCGACAATCGTCACTAGTAATCCCACCTATGACATAAGGACTTCCATCAAATTCAAACATTTCGAGTGAATGCATTGGTTTAGTGAGTGACGCAAACGGAGTCCACTTCGAAGTCTTCAAATCAAACGAATAAGCAGTGTTTGTCACCCCAGAGTCAGATAATTTCCCACCAGCAATGATTAATTTGTCTCCAAAAGTAGTGATTCCACACTTATAACGGACATCGGGGAAAAGTGGCACAAAATTGCAGATCCATTTGCCGAATTTGGAAGAATAAGACTTAGTGTTTAAGGTGTTTGTAGATTTATCCCAGCAATACACTGTAAACAATACCTTCCCACTCCTCTGAGTCACAACCTTCTCTGGATACATCAACTGGCGTTTCGAAAGCAAATGCCACTTAAAGGCCTCACTGATAATTTTTATACACTCAATAGTTTTGCACTCAGGTTCAATTTTGTCTGCAATGAATTCAGGAGATAAGAGTTGAAAACGTATATGTTGAAGAAGTTTATCCATGGATAACCTCCGTTGGGCGGCATCATAATCCACCCACGCCTGAAGGCTTTTGAAGACGTCCTCCTCACAGTCAACTTGAAGTCTGTCACTTGCAAGAAACTTACTTAGTTGATCTACATCCAGATTCAAGAACTCTTCCGTTTTGGTAATTTCCATAAAATGATCACAAGCAAAACGTTTCGATCTCTCCAAAAGCTCCACCAAACCGTATCGCTCCGCAAAAATATAAATTCCCAGGCAGTGACGCCAGACTTTGGAAGCATATTTTCCCACAGTGATGAGTGAAAATTCCCTTTTTTCCCACACTGCTTGTATAAATATCTCGAAATTATCCCTCGAAATTATAAATTGTAAAAAACACACATTTCATAACAATTCAACCTTTTTAGTTTATCAGTAGTTATAACATTTATAATTAAGGAAAAACTAAACAGAATTATGTATTCGAATATGTATTTAATACATTTTATTTAGTAGGACACCATTAACGTAAAAGAAACTTAAACGACTCAAACGATATATCCTATTTTCATGAGTTAATACTAAATAGGGTGATCGAATCCAATCTGATTCTCCATTAGGGTTACCAGTTTTTTTTTAAGTTTTTCGGGTTAATTTACTGAAATGTGGAAAACACCGAGATTTTAAACTATCACCCGGGACAAATTAAGTTAAAAAAAAAAATTTAAAAAAGTTTTTTCATTAATATTCAAAATCGCATTTCTTTTATTACATTGTATTAAACATAAATAGTAAAATAAACAGACTTTTCGTATTTTTTGACACCACTCAAATTGGCTACGTTTCATGATTGTATGTATATATGTTACAGCCAAAGTAATAAATCTGGATATTATGTATAATGGCTAGCCATTATGCATAATATCTACTCAGTTTGGTTAAAGTGATAATGGAAATAAAATTAATCACATTAACTAGCTATTATATATAATATCTTCGATGACTTGGATAATGTTATAAAACACGTAGGTATGCGTTTAAAATTATAAAATTATATTTCAATTTGCCTTAACTAATCACAAAGATTATTTAAAAAATTAAATTATAAAAAAAATGCGGAAAGCTGTTGCATACGGAAATTAATTGCTATTTTCATATTTAGCATGAGCAGCTTAACCCTGCGGAAAAAAGGGTTGAAATAATGAGCCCCGCGAAGCGGGCCATGCGGAAAGCTGTTGCATACGGAACGCGGTAGCGGGATGAAGAGAGGGAGGGGTAACAAGTCGGCTAGACCGTATTTATTACTTTGACTAACTTTGACAAGTTATTATGAATAACGTCCAGACAAAGTGATTAATTTATTACTTTGTCTAGTGAATTTGGCCATTATATATAATGACCAGTCATTATGTATAATAGCTATTTAATCACTATGACTGTAACATATGCATATAAAGAATAGTAGGTAAACTCGATTTTCGTTTTGAACCACACGGCTCCAGTCTCAGCTCGTATGTTCCATTGTATATATAAAGAAGCGATTGGTGCGCCTCCAAGACACGGTCCAAAGCATTGTCAAATGTGATATCGAGTGTACTATTCTTTATATATACAATGCCATTGATATTCAACAAAACCCCACTGCAGTAGATATTTTCCAAACACTAAGGAAAAGCATACATTTAGTCCGGGATATTTAGTGTCCCAGCGGAACATTTAAATTTACATCTGAAACGTAAACGGGTAAGCCTGGGTATGCTGGTAATTGATAAGCTGATTATATGTAGTGACCAATTGTTGCAGCAGATTGAAAGTATGTATGGGTGACTTGAGAACTACTTACCACACTTAAGTTTGGGTTTGGCGTTGTGATTTTGAAGGCCCCACACTTCATCTACACAATGCAATTTAAATTTCTTAGGATAGCTATAAATGTCTATTTGCGTATGTTGAGTGAACAATTGATAGTAATTGGAATATGTAATAAAATTAAACGCGATCTGATATTAAGAAAAGTTTGTTTGATCACAATTGAATAAGACTTATTATACCTCTGAATAGAATAAGGAATGCAGGATAAGATTTGAGTTTAAAGTAAAATCCCATTTGCTTGTACTATGAAGTTCGATAAATCCCTTTTTCCCTTTTAGCTAATTTTAGACTTGAAATTCCCACAAAAAGGGAAATATCCCTCGATCTGGCGTCACTGTTCCCAGGCAGTTGGAAGTTTCGAGTCGTTTGGCCATGAAATTACTGCATATTGTTTTCAATGAAGCGATTTCAAACAGGTGGGCTGCTTTCAGTACATCTTCAACCGTGTCTGGTGTCAGTTCAATAGAGGCAGAGTAAATGTAATCGACAACTAATGTTAATGTCTTCCCATCGACTTCTATATTCACATCTTCTTTGAAGAATTCTTTCATTGGTGTCCGAAACATTGCCAGAAAATACTCACTGGCTGCAGAGAGTACAATTCTATGCGCGTCAACTTTAACGTTCCCGTTGTTTGAGATCAGAGTAACATCACAATAAATTTTTTCTTTACGGAACTCTTGCATTCTCTTCATGCACGTTTCTGTGATTTTCGGTGCTTGGTTAAAATTCATTGTCTTAAAAATTTCAAATGAATCACTGTTTATACTTAGAGTGGGTTTTACAGATAAGAACCTTCTGTGCTTTCGCTTGGAGAGAAAATGGAACTAAAATTATTTTTAAATGTGCATTGATGTTGTCATTGTGATGTGTTCTTTATGAAATTGACGAAGTAAACAACAACAATAGTTAAAGTTTTTAAACAAATATTTATTAAATAACTGGTAGACTATTGAACTATCAAACACTGTATATTAAATCACACGACTTGTAAGAATAATCTAAGTTTTATAAAAACTGCCTTTTATACTGTAACTGTAGCATAAGTGTCAGATGGTTATTACTTTTTAGTGATGCCCGAATGGATAATATACTAATTACACATTAGTACCTCCAAATATCAGTGTTGTTAACTTGAAATGAATGCAGCGAAAACAATTATTACAACGCACACGAGTTTTATTTTAAATTGAAACAACCGTCAACCGTGTTACTCAGAGTTTGTATTAAGACTGGTTTTATTCGTGTTCTATCTTAAGCTAACTTATGGCGCTTTCCATTGGTTTCACTCGGAGAAGCACTCATTTTGAAAACCAATGGAACACTTAAAATTGTTTTTGCTCAACTTTACGTGTTGGCTTTGTGTGAGTGAAACACCTATAGCATATAAAAAATATTTCCTGTGGAAACTTTTCTTTTTGGCATTTGGGTAACATGTATTAGTGCTTCTTGAGTCGATTCTCACTTCAAATCGAGAAGCGGCTGTCACTCCTCAGAATCATGAGAAGCTATCTTTTTGCACCAATGGAACGGTTTGAGAATGCTTCTGGACGCTCCTGGACGGTTCTTTTCGTCCAATGGAAAGTGACATTAGAAAACAATAGGAGAAAAGAGACTGGTAAAATATAATGTGTCATCAAGTTCCATAAGGAATACTTGAGTCGACAAGAAAAATGTGTTTACGTTTCAATATGCTGATCGTTGCACAATGGCAACGATCATTGTTTATTTTTGTTCATGAATATACCACTGCACTAAGTTCCATAGGGGAACTTGAGTGGCAACAAAAATATAAGATAAGTTTTATTTTATGTTTTGAAAACAAAGAGCGGAAGCTCCACTGAGAATGCTTCCTTGTTATCTTGGCGGCCATTCAACTCTAACTTTTTATGTTATCGAATGGCCAGGTTTTCTTCTTTTTCTTCTTTTTTTTTCTGAAAATCACAATTGTAACTAGCATGTAAGTGAAAAATGAATAATAAATAAATACTACTACTACTACTACTCTTCTAGAGGGTCTTCGATGTTATCGTTATACATAACTCACGTCTGCAAATACATACACACATGTATGATATCAAATAGTCGTGATCGTGAAGAAGAGCGATTGATTGATGATGATTAGTATTTTAGTATTGGGAAACTTCCTTGCACCAAATGGAGTTCTGAATGAAATTCAGGACTGACCACCACAGTGATAAATTTTCGAAAAGGTAGGTTGAAAAGGTATTCTTCGAGTGCTCGCTCTTGTAAAAACCAAAGTTGGGAATTCACAGAAGTAATTGACTATAATTGACTGAGCCTGTCTCTGCTTCGTAATCGCAACAGCCTCTACATACTTACATAAGGTCTGTTCGTTGAAGCCTTGGGGTTGCCCTAGGGTCGCCACAAAGCGTTTTTTGAGAAACCTAAATTAACCCTGAATGTCAAATTGAGTGTTTTTTGAGCCATAGGTTTGCCATAGGTTTTCCCCAAACTCGCGCTAGCTTTTTGCAGTGGCGAGCTGAGAGCTGTCAAATGGCATGTATTTTTTTTTTAATGACAGGGATGTATGGTGATTTGTGGTATATCGTTTTTTGAGGACTGGAAACCCCAGGTTTTTTCGATAGCAAGAAAACCTGGGTCAACCCTGGGGAAAGTTAAACGAACAGACCTATAATCAGATGTCATTATTATGTCCAGTCTCATCATATGCGTGCTTATGCTCATTGACTTGATAAAATTTCAACGAAAAGAGCTAAACAGAAGTTAAAATGAAGTTTTTTTTTCTTTCTTCAAAAATCTGGTCGTTGATCCTTAAAACCCTCACAAGTTTCTTAAGATACCGACCACCTATTGGCAATTTTTAGAAAGATCTGGTGAATTCTGCTCCTCTTTTCTTCATATCAGAACGTCAATCTTTTAAATAACCAAATTGGTAAATTCTCAAAAACAAATATCGTTTATCAAATAGACAGATTTCAACCGATCAAACATTACAATATCTACAAAATATCGTTTGAAGTAGGCATAGACAGTAGAAATACAAAGACTTTATCCACATCTATCCTTAGTTGGGACTTCAAATTCCTCTTGAATTTTGGATGAATCTTTTAAATAACCAAATTTGGATCTTATTCTTGCAGTGTTCTGTGAATATATATAAGCAGGGAAAAGTTATTCATTTCAATATTCTTTCCAAAAAAAAAGGATACCAGGGCCGTAACTTTAAAACGACTGCCGTCCAAGATCTTTGGTACTATTCAAACCATAAGAAATCAGCTAAGCTTATAATGCAATAGTCAGTTAACTATACTTCATTCATGTCACTTTCCATTGGACGAAAAGAATCGTCCAGGAACGTTCGGAGTCATCCTAAAACCGTTCCATTGGTTCAAATTTATCACTTCTCATGATTCTGAGAAGTGACAGCCCGCTTCTCGACTTGAAGTGAGAATCCACTCAAGAAGCACTAATACATGTTACTCAAATGTCAAAATAAACATTTGACTTCAAGGAATATTTGAGACATAGATAGGTGTTCCACTCAAACAAATTTTAGGTGTTCCTTAAAAATGAGTGGTTCACCGATTGAGTCCATGGAAAGCGACATCAGTGAAGGTTAAATTAAGTACACAGAACAATTATTTGACGATCAGACGATTGGACGACAGTAGTCTATAAAAGTTATGCAATCGGACCCATCCTTTCTTACGTATCGAATTCTTGGTGGGTTGATTCGATTGGAGTTGGCTCTGGAAAGTTAATTTGAGAAAATGTCCAAATTATAATTTAAAAAAACATCGTTTTACCTCAGAGTTTCAAGATCGGTTTGCTCAGCGTCTGATAAAGGGAGGTCTTTCTCTTCTTTAGTTTTTCGTAAATCGTCTTTTGCGCTTTGAATTTCAAGTTCCAATATCGCCACTGTTATAAATTAAGATAGGTAACAAAAAAAAAGGAGTGTATAGTTTTGAAAGAATGTCAAATTGAGTGTTTTTTGAGCCCTGGGCTATCCCAAATTGGGTTTTTTTTTAGCCCTGAGCTATCCCTGGTATTTCCTCAACTCGCCCTAGGTATTTGCTCGCAAATAGCCCTGTTCACACTGTACAATTAGTTGGACAGACTTAGGCTTGGACGACCAATGCTTAATAGTGTGAACCCGACGACCGCTGGTCCAACTTGTTGGATGGTTTTCAAATATTTTTGAAAACTTAGAAGTTGGACGGAGTGGAAGGGTACCTGACATAAAGTTGGACGACAAGCTTGATAAGTGTGAGCGCAAACTACATCCGACCATCCAACTTCCATCAAACGAAGTCTGTCCAACTAATTGTACAGTGAGAACAGGGCTAATGGTATGTATTGTTCAAATGACAGGGATGTGTGGCGAGTTTGAGGACAGGACACAGGTTTTTTGCCTACTCAAAAGGTTGTCAAGGAAACCTGGGTCGACCCTGGGTAAAGTTCAACGAACGAACTTGTAATCATTTGATAGAATTTCATTACAACAAACTAAACTCAAAATATTGTCAAAGCCTTACTCACATTTTTCCAATAGAACTTTTTCATTCTCCTTTGGAATAACTGGAACTTCGCAAATCCTCCCAGAGCATTTGCAACACAGAACCATCTTCTGCGAGCTGGCCACCGACACATTATTCGGTTTGAGTTTCAAAGCCGCTCCAGACATCTTACGATGTAGATAGACAAGATCTTCATAGCCCAAACAATCTATACCCGACTCCAAAATTTTACTACAGATTTCTTGAAGCCTTGTCAGTTTCTTGCAATTCTTTGCGCAACGCCATTGGCATATTTCCTGAATAAAATCGTCGAGAATAGCCCGGAACTCCCGTTCAAAGTCAACAGCTGAACTACTGTGAATTTTCGATGTGAGTTTCGTGAAAGACTTTTTGAGAACTTCAACCGATAAACGATGTCCGTTTATTTCTTTTTCATAATAATTACGTTCTACATTGCGAGTGGCCTCTTGGATCTTTTGAAGTTGGGCAAGTTTTGTGTTGCTTTTCTTTTCATGTTGTTTTGCTGGTTTGCCATCAGTTTGTTCTGATTCTGTGCCATCAATGGTATTCTCATTGCGACTTGCTTTTCGCTTCAATTCGGACTCTTCAGTTGGGGGCTTAGTTCCTGGCAAGCTTTTTGTTGATCGCCGAAGAGGTTCTACATCAACAATCATTGTACTTTCTTTCTGCGAGTTAGTGGTTGATAAAATGAGCTGCTCGTTAGCCGCTATTTGAGCCTTCTGCACGCTGATTGTTTCTTTTGCTTTGTCTAAATTCTCTTGAAGGATCTTTGTCTGATTTGTTAGATTTTGATTCTTTTTGTGTTCGTCCTCCAATTGTTTTTTTAGCTCTTCTGTTTGTTCATTAAATTGTTCAGAATAATCAACAGCTTCCAGGACCGACTTGAGATTTTCATTTCGGTCTTGAATGCTATTGATTTCCTGAACTAGTTTATCGACTTCTTTGAGACTGGACTCTGATGAACACAAAAGTTCTGTTGTTCTTTGTTCTAGTTTTTCAATTTGCTCTTTTTGAGCTTTCACCTTATTTTGACTATCTTCTAAGTCTTTGATGAGATCTTCGTTCTGTTTTTGTAGCTGATTCTTTTCGTCTTCTGCTAAAGCTAGAGACTTCTTTAGTCTGTTTGCCTCTCCGCTTAGATCTTCGATGCTAGAAACTTTTTTCTTTTCAATTTCTAGGTCGCGCAAAAGATCGGTTGACTTTTTCTTCAAAACCTCCTTTTCAGTTTCGTACTCAGACTGCATTTTGGCAACAAGCTCTGTTAGTCGTTCAACTTCAGCAACACAGTCATCATCAGGGTTTGCATCCACATTCAATTGCCCTAAGCTTCGCCTCACTACTACAGAAGTCTTTTCCAAACTTTCTTTGAGTTTTTGGTTTTCAAGTTCTGTAGCCTCAAGCTTAGAAGTAATTGATTTTTCTTTTTCTTGGCTTTCACGCCGAATTGCATCTAACTCAGCTATGCTCTGAGCCAAATCAGTTTCAAGTTCTTGTCTCAATTCAAGCTCTTTCGAGATTTGGATCAGAGTTGCTCTTGTTGAAAGAGCAAGTTCTTCAATATGTTCGTTGTTGGTTTGACTGTCTACGTCTTGCAAGTTGCGAATATCTAAGACTGCCTTGCTTTGAAGATCATCAATGACTCCCTAACGACACAAGAATGCAGAAAAGAAGAAAAAGTAGTCAAGACACAAACATAAAATAAAAGTCTTTTTTTTTTATTTAATAAATCACAAACAAAGTACATTTATGTAAACCGTTAATCAAGCAATTCTCTTTTGTTATATTATTTTATTTTTACTTAAAAAATCATAAAAGTATTTTTCAAAGCTCGGACCCAACTCGATGCGAAATTTCTATAAAAAAGAAATAGTTTAGAAAAATTGTTTGAATAGGCTGAGGTGATTTACTCACTAAAACAATTAACAAAAGCCTTTCACATTCAGACTTACGCTTTGATAACCGCCTTGAATGAAACTATGTATTTTGTACTTTGATAGTGAAATATTAATCCAAAATATGATCTTTTTGTGTAAATGGGAAATGATATTTACCAATAACTGCTGGAACTGCATATCATACTGTTCGATGGCACAATTTTTCTCACAGAGTTCATTTGACAAATGTTGAACTTGGTTTTGAAGAGTTGAAATTGCTTTCTGATCGCAATTGCATCTGCAAATTTCTTCTTTCAATCGCTGATTTTCCTCCTAAAATTTGAAAGTTTCTATGAGAAATACTTATGTGTATAAGTGTATTTCAATAATTTATGTATATAAGGTTCGATAGGGGTGGCAGCCGCAGCGGCAACACTTCACTCGGACCTCAAACGATCCATTGTGCTCCCCGGGACAAGGGATTGCCAGAAATGGTAGTAAGATGAAAATTAAGAGGGGAGGGTATTTGCTGGTTACTATAATGGGCTATTGTGATTGAGGAGCCTAACTGAACAATTTGGTGACCTATGAGATTGTCTATTAAAAGACAAGGCCGAAGCCTGCTGGCCTGGAGTCAAAATTATGGAGCCGAATTACGGCTTCAGTGATCGAGTGACTGAGCAGGTGACATTTTTCTCTTAAAATTTGCTTTAAATTAAACATGTTTTAGTCTTTTTTTTTTTTGTTTTTTATTTTTGGAATATATTTCGTAACCTCTCAAACACTATCTTTTTATGAAAAATGGAAACACCATTATCTTGAGGTTACAAATTTTAATTCAAAATGTATATTTATTTGAAAAAACACTTTTTACGTTACAAAACATTAAAGTAAAATTTATTCAAGCAAACATTTTTGAATTTGAGTTTTGAATGCATTTCGGCTATTCTACTAGCCATCTTCAGCAACACGACTGAGGGGAAAAAGGCTATGCAAATTTTAAAAACAGAACAAGTGAATACAAAAAAAGAGAAAAAAGAAAAGAGAAAAGAAAAGTACAATTAAATAACATTACAAATTAAACAAAGAAGACTCTATATTCCCCAAATCTGCATTTAATGCTGAAACATCTCTATGTATGTACAGACTCTCGTATGCATCCAGTCTGCGGCTCTCATTCACGCACTTTAAAAGCTGTACATTATCTATTGTTGTTGTTAGGTGTTGTTCTTGCAATGCGTGTTGTGCAAAGGCAGACTTCTTTGGTTCATTGTTTTTGATGTTATTGCTGTGCTCTTTGAACCTTGTTTTTACACTGCGTTTAGTCTGACCGTAATATTTTTTTGTCGTATTCATTGCAAGATATTGCATAGATCCCGGCTTTGTCAAGTTGTTCTTTTTTGTCTTTCGTAGAGAGTAGAATGTTTCTAAGCTTAAATGGGTTAGAATAGACAAGCTGCATACCATTCTTATTGTATGACGTTTTTAAGTTGTTGGTTATTTCTGGAGAGAATGTTATGACTACAAATAAATATACATTTTGAATTAAAATTTGTAACCTCAAGATAATGGTGTTTCCATTTTTCATAAAAAGATAATGTTTTAGTCGTTTGATCATTTATCGAGTCAAATTCCGTTCGATTACTGAAGAGAGAATATCAAATTATATTACTAGATTGCTCGATAACGTGAGTGATAGGCACATACTCACGTAATTCAGTCACGTGTCACTCTATAACGTGTGCGGTAGTTCAGTCCCTGTTTTTTCTTAGAAGTTTCTGAAAACCCGGCAATTTTCAAAGATAACTACCAATGCCTTTTCCAATCGAGTATCCTTTCAATTATCCTTGAATCCCATGACGTCAGCATTAAGCATTGAAGACCAGTGGCAGCAATATGCCAAGAAGCCATCAGAACCGCTGCCTCTGAGGTTCTGGGTTTCACTCGGCCACCAAAACGAAACCCATGGTTCGATGAAGAATGCAGGCAGGCAAAAACGAACAACAGCTGCTTACGATCAGTATAACGAGATCTACAAGGAGAGAAGAAGGGAAGAACACCGAATTCTCAAAAAGAAAGAGAAGCAACGTGAGAAGCGCTCGTTTGAGGAAATAGAGAGGTGCCATGACAGGAACGAGACTCGGAAGTCTTACCAAAAGGTGAAAAGATCTTTCCAGGGTGGCAAATTCCGAACTGAAGTCTGTAATGACCAGCAAGGAAAGATAGTTGTAGAGTCACAGTCGCTACTGAGGATCTGGAAAGATCATTTCTGCAGACTGCTTAACGGCGATGAGGACACGAATTCCGATGTCAGGCAGATTGCCCCATTCAGCTTGGACGATTATCAAGAGTGCTGTTCTCCCGACCTAGAAGAAGTTAAGCTTGCCGTATGCAAACTTAAGTCAAATAAGACTGCAGTTGCAGATGGCCTTGATGCTGAACACTTCAAGGCAGCTGGAGACCAGTTGGAAAGGAGCATGCACCAGCTGATCTGCATGATATGGTCGGAAGAAAGCATGCCCGATGAATGGAACCTCAGTATCGTATGCCAGATCCTAAAGAAAGGAGACCCTCTCAATTGCGCCAATTACAGAGGGATATAGGCGGAGTATTGAAACAGAAGCGGCAAAAATGGGTTTGATGGTTAATGAGGGCAAAACGAAGTCATCAAAGGAGGACACAGAACATCGACGAATTTGACAAAACGTCACAATAGACAGACATAACTTCGAGGTAGTACAGGACTTCGTCTACCTAGGATTCGCTGTAGACACGGACAACAACATCAGTGCGGAGATCAAACGGAGAATAACTCTTGCCAACCATTGCTTCTTTGGGTTAATAAGGCAATTGAGAAACAAAACCCTCTCCAGAAAAACCAAGGTAACCTTGTATAAGACCTTAATCATGCCAGTCCTGCTTTATGGCGTGGAAGCATGGACCTTATCGAAAGCGGATGAGGAAACCCTTGGTCGTTTCGAAAGGAAAATTCTCCGAATGATCTTCGGTCCCGTATACGAAGACAATGTGTGGAGAAGAAGATACAACAACGAGCTGTATGAGCTGTACCGTGACATGGGCATAGCCAGAAGAGTAGGCATCGCGAGGCAACGATGGTTGGGCCATGTAGAGCGGATGGACCCAAACCCTCCGGCTCGTCGGGTGCTCGAAAGCACATTGCAGGGAAATCGCGGAAGGGGAAGACCTCGTCTTAGGTGGCGCAATCAAGTGGATGAAGACCTCAACCGACTTGGAGTGCGAAACTGGAGAGAGCTCGCTCGAAATCGAAGTCGTTATAGAAGGATGTTTGTTGAGTCCCAGGTTCACCCCGGACTGTAATGCCCACCTAAGTATGTAAGTTACTACCTGTTATTGGTAACTACTTGTTATTTTTTAGAAAGTTTCGTATGGTTTTGTGTTTTTCTCGCTCTAGTGGTACAGAGATGTTGGTCTAGCTGGATTTGAGTGATGGTCTAATTTTTGCGAGCTTATCAGTCATTTTTTTACCAGTTATCTCATGGTTTCCTAGTACCCCAAATTAAAACTACAATGTTCATAACCCTAAAGCGTCGTTATAAAGCTGCGAAAGCTGAATGCTTTTGTGTGGTTCCAAAAGAAACAAGAAAGGGGATAAAATCTGTGGCTTATCGCTGATGTAACTTTAACCACAATTCATGATTCTTTGATTTAAAGCAATTTTGAATGACATTTTAACATTCAGCCATAGAAAATTAAAACTCATCCCAATGTCCCTTCGTTTTAAATAGCAACTCATGAAGTAACAGTTTAAACTTTACTTCATGAGTTGCTATTTAAAACGAAGGGACATTGGGATGAGTTATTGGGATGAGCTTAGCTTTAGCTGGCTTTGATAGCTGATAAGAATAGGATGAAAAGATGACAACAAACTAGCTGATGTGAATGCGAGTTGAAACCAACAAGTTCCCAAGCGAAACAAAAATACTGTTGTTCTGGGCAAAAAAGAAACCAAAAGGCCAAAACTTCAAGACCCCTCAATCCTTTAAGAGCAATATTTAAGATTTTCGAAGCAAAAAAAAAATAATAATAATATTCCTCTTTCACTTACTTTCAAATATTCGAACGAAGTGCAAAGTGCTTCCCCTTCCTGTTCCTTGTTGTGGAGGCATTTTATCATTTCCTTCAGATCATATTCAATTTCTTCGATTTTTTCATGACAATCTTGGATTTCTTCGTCCTTTTGTCTCAAAGCTAAACAAGCTTTCTTGCGAAAAGATTTCAACTGCTCTGCGTCATTCTTCCACTCCATAATCTTTCCTTCAACTGATGCGAAACTTTCACATTTCTCCCTAAGGGCATTCCTTTCAGCCTTTATTTTAATAAAACTATCCCCATCTTCATCAATAAGTTCTGAAGAGCTTTGATTTCCTTTTGAAAATGTTTCTTTTTGAATAGTCCTTTCGTCGAATGATTTGAGCTGAACAACTTCCTTACGTAATCGATTAACCTCATTCTGAAGAAACATTACATCTGTATTCGTTTCAGGCTCTATCTCAATGCTACTTGATTCACTTAGCCGTGAAAGTCTTTCAACAGATTGTAGTAAGTAAGCATTTCGAACATTAAGAGCCTGATGCGATTTCTCGTCGTTGCGCAGGGTTTCAATCATTTTTAACAATACATTTTCATCCATTTGATCAATTTTAGATGATTTTCTCAGTTGGGAGATTTTGTTTTTCAATTCGTCGATTATTCCAGGTGAACGATTGTCAGAAATTATTTTATTCAATTCTTCTTTTTCGTCTTTAAGAACCTTTAGCTTTTCTTTGGATAACTCCAATTGGTCTTTTAATTCATTTCTTTCAGTTTTTATAGCAGCGTTAGGTTGTTCCTTCTTTGTACCTGGTTTTCCATCACTTCCTTCAACAGAGACCGGATGATCACTTTCGGTCGAAAATTCTGACGAATTCTGTCGTAGACCATCTCCAACAGCATCATCATACTAAAATAAAAAATATTGCGGGTTTTGTTTAAATAAAAAGTGTAGAGAACCTACCAATCTGCACGAAACCAAGTCTATTAGGTATTGAGCTTTCTTTTGGTCGTTAATGCACCAAGCTCGCTCATCTTTTGTGCATGCGTATGTTCCTAGTTTAACACCATCCATGTGTGGACATACAGGTTGAGGGAATTCATTTAAAAATGGAACATACTGAAAGCGACTTTGAGTAGAAAATGCCATTTTTGTATTCAGTCTTTTTGGTGTAAATTTTTGTACAGAGATCGGATTGAGTTTAAATTATAAAAAAAGAAAAAAAAAACAAACATGAAATTTTAAGACGAAAAAATCAAAACTCTGAAAACAGACTGTTTACTTTATTTATTTGTTTTATTTTGTCAAAGTATTTTTTCAGCTAAAATCGGTAGGGGTGGCGAAGCACTACTTATGTTTCTTAGGTTTCTTAAGACGATTCAGGAAATTTTTCACCTTAATGTCAAGTATAGCGATTCATATTCATATATGTATAGTCGCACTACCCGAATGTGGAATGCTTTGCTAGACTTTGTTTTTCCCCGGCTTCATGACTCACAAAAGTTTAAAACAGTGTGCATCGGTATCTCCTATTAAGTCCTGTCCTATTTTCTTAAATGCTCGGACTGTGTTCTATAACATTATAAGGGTATTCAACCCCTTGATGTGCGCTTTAATTTAAAAAAAAAAGCAAACTGTGCGCTTCTTTAGCCTATTTCTAATCTATTGTATTGAATCCTTACATGTTTATACAAAGTCGTTTTTCGCTGTTCAGATGTTTTAAGCTACGCAACGGGACAACGCCACCATGGGCAATTATAACTTTGAAGTAGTCACAGACTTTGTTTACCTGGGATCCACTATTACGTCGCACAACAACAACAGTGCTGAGATCAAACGAAGAATCACACTTGCTAATCGCTGTTTCTTTGGGCTTAGAAAGCACATAAGTAGTAAAGCCCTCTCTCAAACAACCAAAAGGACCCTATATAAAACCTTAATCATCCCAGTCCTGCTGTATGGGGCAGAGGCATGAACACTGACAAAATCGGATGAATACCAACTGGGTTGTTTGGCACAGTGTGCATTGGTGAAGAGTAGAGGAGAAGATTTAACTACGAACTTTACGGCTTCTACAGTGATATCGATCTAGCCAAAAAACTGAAAATACAGCGACTTAGACGGCTAGGCCACGTGAAGCGCATGTACATCGACGCACCAGCCCGCCGAGTCTTCGATTCCAACCCCCATGGACAACGTGACAGAGCAAGACCTCATCTTAGGTGGCGTGATCAAGTAGTGGTGAATGACCGCAACCAATTTGTGTGCGCAACTGGTGGCAGCTGGCTAGGGACCGGGATAGCTGGAGAGGTTTGTTGGTTGAGTTCCTGATCCACCCTGGATTGTAAGCGCCATCTAAAGTAAAAGTAACAGATTTTAATACGATTTTATTTTAAAAGAAAGAGTGATCCAAGAGAATATTTAATATTTATATATATTTCATATGCCCATATTCCTACGGAAACTGGAACGGGAACATACACGGGAACTTGGAAACTACTGGACCAATTTCAAAAATTCCTTCACCGTTAAAACGCTGAAATGCTACATTTTTAAAAGTAACATAAGGCGTGTTTTTTTTTATGCTAGTATATAGTACAGTAAAAATTTCCCTTGGGGAACAACAACAAATCATTTTACTGTCGTAATTTTCCACAGTGAAAACAGGGATGACATTGCTGTGGATTGATAGTTTCCAGCTTTGAAAATATGATGGCGCCACCAATGATTTCAGTTCATCAAAGCTTTTTCGAAAGGACGTGTTCAAAAAAAATGTGGTATTCGCAAAGAAATTTTTTCTCTCGATTAAAAATTAAAGAAATAAAAACTATATTCATATTGAATTTTTGCCCTGTTTCTTACCTGGTGGTGTATATAATACAGGATTTTGCACTAGTTCTTTTTTGCTGAAGCTAATAGCTTTACTTATGGAATTATTTGAATAAACAATATAGCCCAATGCAAGAAAAAAACAAATCAAACAAACAAACAAAGCAGTAAAAAATTGTCAAAAGGGAAAGATATATGTATGAAAATTAAACATTCTTCAATAGAAATTCAAGTCTTGCTAGTGTTTCAACTTAATTTAATTTGGGTTGTGTTTATTTGTGCGGAATATTATAGTTCAATTTCACAGTTTTGTAAATAGAATCAACTTATTTTCTTTCTAAACCTATCGAAAAGACTGGTGAATAGTGTAAAATTGCTTTACCACAGGTTTGGATAAAAAATAAATTGATTCTGTTTGCCAATGGAAAATCTCATCAAAGATTAGTTTTTAAAATCTTTTTACATACTCCCCGAACATACCCGAAAGTTTTTTTCAACAAAACAGCTGACTTTGACATAGAGCTTTCTTCACTGCTGGACGATGCCTCCAAAAATAGTAAAAAAGAGCTGTAAGAGAGAATCTGATGTATGGAAAATAAGAAAAAAATACAAATTCATAAATGGCTTGGTATCGTTATTCATTTGATAGAACAATTAACGAAACAAACCTGGTATGAATTTGATTTTGTTTCATCTTGAATTTCACAGAGAGCTTTGAAAAGTAGCAACAAGCTTTGACGTTGAGCTCCATCTTGTTGCTGAAAATAGAACTGAAATTACTGTGGACAGATCGTTTTTTTTTAACTCGAATGCTGTACTATATACTAGGTTAAAAAAAAACACGCCTATAGACTGCATAATTATATTCAATTTTGTTTGAATATTTCAAAACTTCGTTGTCATTGAATATAGACTACAAATTTCAACCCATATTCTCACGGTAATTGTAACGAGAAAATTGAAGACAGCCTTCGGCCTTATCCAGTGTTCCTGACCGCTTTTTTTTGGAGATTTCGTGTGAATAAATTAAATTCGAGCAACGTGGGCGGGTCACCTAGTGTTAATGTGAACTGCCCCACGTTGCTAATCAAGTCATTTTTTATGAAAATCGTCTTAAACAAGAGGAGGTAATACTTTTTTTTTATTTTTTTTTTATTTCATTTATCTACAAGCAGTCTTACAGCTAACAGATATAGTGCTCCAAGAATAAAATATTAAAATATAAATGAGTACAATAAATCAGTCTTAAATTTACTTCTACTAAGGATTGAAAAATCAATTTCTGAAGGCACTTCATTGAAATCAGCTATACATCTTGATAACGTTTCATTACATCCATAAACTGTTCTATGTATTTTTTGAAATAGGAAAATCATTGTTCTCGTGGACCTGGCAGGTACATGTATAGGTAATAGAGCAAGGAGTGTTGGACACTTTATGTGGTAGCATAGTAAGTCTCTTATAAGCACTACACCATGAATTTTTCTTCTTGATTCTAAGGATTTTATTCCAAGCAATAGGCACCTAGCATTGTAATCAGGACAGAAACCCCAGCTCATTTTGTTGAATATGTATTTTGTAAATCTTCTTTGAACCGATTCTACCCTGTCAGAATTAACTTTAAACGTGGGACTCCAGATTACATCAGCGTATTCCAAACGCGATCTAACAAGAGATGTATACAATGTTAATAAAGCATAAGGATCTCGAAAATCTTTGCCATTACGTTTTATGAATCCAACTAACGAGTTAGCTTTTGGTACTAAGAAATTAATGTGGTTCCTAAAATTTAATGAGGAATCAAGAATAACACATAAGTCCTTAATGTTTGAGACACGATCTAAGACATTAGATTCAATTGTGTAATTGAACCGAATACTGGTACATTTTCGAGTAAATGAAATAATGTTACACTTTTTTATATTAATGTCGATTTCCTTTCACCAATTTGCAGTCGACTGCAGTCGCTACTAATGTCGTTTTCCATTGGTCGTTCGGAAGCCTTCTGAACGCTTCTCAAATCATTCCATTGCTCGCGTTCTTGGCTCCTATCTTCGAAAATCTTAACTTAAGATTGCTCGCGGCCTTCGCAGTTTCGAATCTTCGATATTCAATCTGTCAGTTCAAGAACGCAAATTAAGCTCTGTGTCAGATATAAAATGGTACTATGATTCACCTCTCGGTTCTACATAGTTAGTGGTAAAAGTAATTGGAAAACATACAGATTTTCCCAGTTTGAAATTAAGGAATTCGATTTCCAAGTATTTGTGTAACGTAGTATGCAAATTAAATTCACTTCAATCAATTTTCGTGAAAAAAATATAAATCATGTGCCCTCAAAAATATATTTTCGTTACTGATAAATTCACTTTCAATATCAATTTACAAAATAGAATATCCGAACATCAATAATAATCAATTTCAATTCAACAAATAAGCGAAAACTTGTAGAACAAAAAAATAACCCAAGAATACCGAGTAAAGTTCGATTGTCATATAAGTTGTTTTTCTTGTTTTGACAAGTAAAATCTGAAGTTCAGATTTTCAGCCAAGATTTTCCATCTGAAAATCTATCTTCGAAAATCTGAAAATCTAAATGTCATCTGAATTGTCATCTGAAAATCTGAATCTTTTTACAAGGAAAAGTGACAGAATCTTAAGTTAAGATTTTCGAAGATAGGTGCCAAGAACGCGAGCATTCTGTCACTTTTCCCTTGTAAAAAGATTCAGATTTTCAGATGACAATTCAGATGACATTTAGATTTTCAGATTTTCGAACATAGATTTTCAGATGGAAAATCTTGGCTGAAAATCTGAACTTCAGATTTTACTTGTCAAAACAAGGAAACCAACGTATATGACAATCGAACTTTACTCGGTGTTCTTGGCTTAGTTTTTTGTTTCACTAGTTTTCGCTTACTTGTTGAATTGAAATTGATTATTACTGATGTTCGGATATTCTGTTTTGTAAATTGAAATTGAAAGTGAATTAATCAGCAACGAGAATATATTTTTGAGGATATATGATTTTAATTTTTTTTATCAAAATTGATTGAAGTGAATTCAAATTGCATACTACCTTACACAAACACTTGGAAATCGAATTCCTTAATTTCAAACTGGGAAAATCTGTATGTTTTCCAATTACTTTTACTACTAACTATGTAGAATCGAGAGGTGAATCACAGTACCATTTTATATCTGACACAGAGCTTAAATTGCGTTCTTGAACTGACAGATTGAACTTCGACGATTCGAAACTGCGACGAACGCGAGCATTGGCATCAAATGACAGTTCCTCTCCTCGAAAGAAGAGAAATTTGATTCTTGATTTGAAGGAGGAAGCGAAACCAGAAGCACTCACACACTGAAACACTGTTGACGTCAAAATTGACAAATGTGATTTGCCACCTCTAAAAATTGAAAAAAAAAGTGACCTGAAAACAATTATTAATTAATTAATTTTGTGAGATGAGTTCTAAAACCATTTTAAGACATATTCCTGTCGTTTTTAGTGAATTATGAAAAAAATTGAAAAAAGTGAATGAAAAAAAAAATAGCGCTCGACGTTTCACACCGATACACAATACAAGCAACGAAACTTCAAAGCAAATAAAAGTGTTACTTTGGCATCCCGAATCGGAGAGTTTTTCCGGATTACCAATGGAAAACGACATAAATTAGATTCTTTTTTGGGTATTTAGGAAATTAAAAAAGTAGCGATTTCTTTTTTTATGAATGTGTGTATGTCCAACTCAATCCGTCTCAAAAATGAGATCGACTGCAGTCGATTTTTTTTTCCTCCTAAATGAATT
The DNA here is from genome assembly GCA_914767635.1 of Melanostoma mellinum. Taxonomy (NCBI): domain Eukaryota; kingdom Metazoa; phylum Arthropoda; class Insecta; order Diptera; family Syrphidae; genus Melanostoma; species Melanostoma mellinum. The sequence goes on along the minus strand of OU612058.1, from coordinate 39,812,452 downwards.
CCATTGAAAAAAAAAATTGACTGCAGTCGTAAGTTTCAAGCAATTTTCGTGACACCAGTGTGTAAGAGAATCAAGGTCAGATTGAATCAATTGACAATCACCTAAGCTGTTAACTGTCAAGAATAGCTTGAGATCATCCGCATATAACAAACACCTACAATATTTGAATGCAGATATAATACAAAGAGTCTACTCGTGTTCCTTCGATTGAAATACCTTCAAAATGCTTCTGAGCTTAAATTAGAGACAGCATCTTATTTGATTTAATGGCTTTATCCGAATAAAATTAAGTTTCAATATTTGTCCTTTTTTATGGGACTTTTAACTTAAAAGGCAAATAATGTTTTTTGTGCCAGCTTTCAGTATTCTTACTCTCCACTTTGAATGTGTAGAACTAGAGATCCAACTGCCGTAAAGTAGTGCCATTTTGCCTACAAGCCTAGCTCGTCCGGCAACCTTCGTTGCCAATTTGAGCTCAATTTTAAAAAAGTGAACTCTTTTTAGACATTTTAGAGTCTGTATTTATCTGCAAATGAATTTGATTGTTTCCACTTACTCATGTGTGAACTGAAACAAACATAAAAATATCAGCAGAAAAAAACTGATTATCAATCCAACCTCTAATAAATGGCGACGAGGGTTCCCGGTCGAATTTAGCTTGTGGGCAAAAGAGTTGTTTCTTGCTGCAGTTGACTTTGTGATCCATTCTGTTGCTTACAAGCTTGATTCTACCGGGAATAAGAAAGTGATGGTTTTTTTTCAACATTTTCGAGTTTGTCACAGTGAAGGTTGTAGAAATTTTCATTCAAAACTACCGTTAGTTCTACTCTATACCGGAAACCCTAAGTTGCCATTTTATTCTCAGTTGATTTGAATTCAAATTAATCCCACAACTGGATTGGTTTTTTTTTGTGAGTTTCTTCCTTACAGTTTCTTATTAAAAATTATTGGGTTTCCTTGTTCACATTGTTGAAAGCGTTGCTTAAAAAGAAAGAAAAAACAGGAATTTCATGCTTTCAATAAACTTTTGACTGTACGGCTTTTGTGCCTCGTTTTATTTTAATACTTGAGCTCTGCATATTGCCTTAACGTCATCCTGCGATACTTGAAAATCTACATGGTCGCGTTGTCATACTGGCAGTTCCCGAGGCAATGGTTTGTATAACCCGACAATTCTGCCAATGGAGTCTGGACATCAATCAACTGCAAGAAAAAATTTTAGACCATAACCCAAGTTGGCTATCTAAAGTTGGTTTTCTTGTTCACATGGTAAAATGCGTTGCTTAAAAAACAGAAGAAGAAAAAAGCAGAAGTTGTACGTTTTTTATAAACTGTCTACTTTATTCAAAGCACTTTTGTGCTTCATATTATTCTAATCCTTGAGCTCTGCGTATTGCCACAACCTCGTCCTGCGAGCTCATATTTGAATAGCCGCATGGTTGCATTGTCATACTGGCAGTTCCCGAGGTAATGGTTCTTATGACACTTGTATAACCGGACAATTCTGCCAATGGAGCCTGGACATCAATCAACTGCAAGCCAAAATGCTAGATTTTATTTCAAAATTTTTGCACAAAAATGAAACCTTGTTTCTCTGGCCTTTTGGTTGCACATCGTTTATTTTAGCTCTTCGTCTCGATAGATCCGCTAAGACCGTTGATACTCTTTCCGAAGGAACTATAATTTGTATGGCCATCATGGGTTCTAAAAGGCGGGTTCCACAGTTGTTGAGAATCTAAACAATTATTAAACTTAAGCTATAAGAGAAGACATCAGTTTTTTGAGAATTGTTCTTACTTTTTGCACACATTGTGCTGTGGCAGCCATCAAAAACGAATCAGCTGTTCCACGACCAATTGTTGCATTGTGCAGTCTTATTTGCGTTTCAACCACTTGTCCTCCAACTCTTGGTCCTCTTTCCAGAGCTGTTATAGCACCTTTTTTGATAACTTGCAGAATACGAGGTCGTAGTGTGTTCAAATTTGCCATACTCTCTTGAGATTTACTCAGGCTTAGGAGATTTAACATTCAAAAGTTAAACACACTCAAAACGATGCGACGGACAGACTCACCTAAACACTTCTTTTTGGTCATTGACCAGTTCAATAGTGATAGACACATTTTGCTTGGAGCCAGCAATATCTTTTTCGATTGTAAAAGAATCAATGGAAGGTGATTCGATGGTCTCTTTATAGGCGATTTGCAGTGGACCCAGGTCTACGTCAATCTTATATTCAGTCAATATTCGTGACTTCACAATGTCCATATGCAATTCCCCCATTCCTAGAAAAAGATTGTAGAAAAGTTTCGTATATCATTCGTCTGATTCTACCTCCCAAAACTGTTTGGCCGGTGACCTCATCGAAATGTACTCTCAAGCTGGGATCTTCCCGCTGCAACTGCTTCAATGCAGCTTCCATAGCAGTCTGCGATCCAATACTAGGCGGTTCAATTGAACAGAAATATACAGCATCGGGGATTTGTGGATCCAGAGACAGTAGTTCATTGATTATTTCGTTGTTATCATCAGAGTCGTCAACAGCTGACTTGCCCAACATTTTCTGAAGTTTCTTTTGGGCTTGTTTGAGTGAGGAAGCGCTCGATGTAAGTAAGTCACCAGTCACAGTTGCCTAAATTTAATTTTACAAAATATTCCACCAGCAGACTTGAATCTTACCTTGAGTCCACTACAAACGCCCACATCGCCACTTGCCACTTCACTTATTTCCCGATATTCGTCAGCTAATGGTTCATAAATTCTCTGCAAAGTCTCTGTTGATGATTTGGTGTTAATAAGGCGCATTCCTTTTTTCAGTGAACCTCGAAGCACCCGAACGAGGGTTAAGGGCCCACGTTGCTTATCGTGAACTATTTTAAAAACTTTCCCCACAAAATCGTTCCTGAAAAGAACAAGGAAAATTTATTTTTACTCATTCTCATTGGTTTGGAAAAAAGTCATGTGGACCGTACCCGAAACAATCGTATAATTGGTTTCTTTCGTGGGGTGCTGGCAAGAAACGTATAACGGAATCCATCAGAGGTTGTATTCCAATGTTTTTGTAAGCAGAGCCTAGTAGCACTGGAACTGCTTTTTGACTGACAGTTGCGCGCCGAATAGACGACCATATTAAGTCATTTGAAACTTTGGCAAAGCTCTCTGTGCTGATTACCATCTCAGCTAATTCATCATCTATTCCAGAAAGTTCATCGATAAGGTTGTTTCTTAAGTTTGTAGCTTCATCTAATACACCACCAGCCAATGGTTCGATGCTAAACTGGCGCCCAAGTGTCTCCAGTTTCCAGGTTATTCGATTCAGTGTGACAACGTCAATGACACCTAGACGATTACCTTACTAAGTTGTATGTCTTTGCAGAAAAAGTACTTAACTCACTTAAATTTCCCTTGGAGTCCTTTTCAGGATACTGCAAACAAATTGGATTTACATCTAATCTAGACTTGATATCTTTGACGGATGCCGCAAAATCAGCATCCGGTCGATCCATTTTATTGACGAATATCATCTTTGGCAGTTTATGCTTTTCTGCTTGAAACCAAACGGTAATTGTCTGAGCTTCTACTCCAGCAGTTCCATCGAGGACAACTACTACACCATCGACGGCACCCAGAGATTGTTCTACTTCCATGGTGAAGTCAATATGACCAGGAGTATCAAGGAGATTTATCCTACACTTAATTGTCATGGTTACTAAATAAGTTACGAAATCTAAATGTTCAATACTTTGTGCCATTCCATGGGAATGAAACTGCTGAACTGCATATTGTTATGCCACGGTCTCGCTCCTGACTTAAACAATCGGTGACGGTGTTTCCCCGGTGAACTTCTCCAAGAGAACGTGTCTTTCCCGAATAGAAAAGCATTCGTTCTGTAGTTGTTGTTTTGCCTGAAATTAAATTCAACAATGTTAATTCTTCTTGTTTGGTAAATTTTTAAGAAGTCACCAGCATCGATGTGAGCTAAGATGCCAATATTGCGAATGTCATTTACTTTAGAGCTGTAATTTTGTTTCAATGCTTTTAAGTGGACTGTTTTCAAATTACGAATTATTACATTTATTTTAAAAATCATTGCTAAACTTGTATAATTTAAAAGGTGAAAAATGATGAAATGGGAAGCCAGAACAAGCAGCGAGGATTGCTATCAGCTGTTTTGTGTTGACATCGTTGACATGTAGATTTACGACGAAATTGTACGATATTAAAAAAAAGGGCGGAACCACAGAGTACTACTCTGTGGGCGGAACCACATAGACGAAGTTCACATTTGTTTTGCAATTGCGGTAGCGACGAATGCAGTAGTTGAAGTTAAATTAAACAGTGACATATGAGAACACAGGCCGCGTGACAAAAAAGCAGTGTTTTCATACATTTGTACTTACATGACTGCAAAAATGATAACTATAAAAATGCTTTGGTTTCCGAGCTACTGTTTTTGGTTCGTCTTTTCTGCTACACCAAATTGTCGAATAGTCCACAAATCAATACTGACGAATTGGTGTAACACAGAAAGAGGAAAAGAATACAGCCGCTGTATTCGAACGAAGTTTATACAAATTGACCAACGTCGTGCTACTGTCAAGTAAACAGCGCTATAACCCGTAGTGCCATTTTGCATCCAGGCATTGTAAGGTTTGTGTAAGAAAAATTGTCATTTGTAGATTTTTGAAGCAACAACACTGGTGCTCACTGTCGAAATAGATCAACAATTCTTTCCTTCCTACCCTACCAGATTAAAACACTTTCCAAAACCCCAAATCACTTAACACGAGCGTCCCAAAATGTGTTAGGAGCTTAAGGTCATCTTACTGCAAAAGATTGTACAAGAAGAATTGCGTATATTACGAGACGTAATCGCGTAACGTGAAATGAGCACATGCTGCCCAAACGTCAAGTACCACATCAACAAAAAAATAGAAAACACAAATTTTTGCTATCCTGCCGCCTGTCAAACTACAAATCTAACGAAATTGTAAATGGACGGACTTTTGAGTATTTTTCAGGGTATCGCCAGTTCTGAAGGCGATAGTTTGAACACCTACCTTAATGCTATCGAAGAACACCAAAGTTTTCGACTAAAAGTAAGATCGTGTTTTTCCCTTACAATCATATCATACCCGGTATCGTACCTATAGGGCTTCGGTGGAAGTGATGCAGTCGTTCAGCATATTACATCTGTTCTCAGCAAACCAGCCACACGCTCTGAGGGGTTGATCCTCTTGAATAGCTACCTTGATCAGTGTTCTGTGGAAGCGTTAGAACAGAAAGGAACCCTCTGGATGACATTGACGTTAAAAGCCTGCAACTTGAAGGAATCAGAGAATGTCGGAAACATGGCTTATGTTGTATTGAGTAAGTTTTTAATATGAAAAGCAGTTGAACTATCAATGGCAAACTTAAAAATTTCTTTCAAGAAACTTTGGCTACTAAAAGTGTTGAAATACCCGATGTTTCTAAGGCGTTTGTTAGTTGTGCTCTTCATAAAATATACGATTCATTGAGTACTGCGATCCCCTGCGCATATCAATCGGCTCTAGAATGCATCGAGACCTGCTTGCGACTCTACCCAGGACCAAGCGGTCCCTCCCGTGGATCGATTGAGAAGTTCCTTTTCAAATTTACTGACGCTTCAGACGAATATTTAGTTCACTGTAGTGGAAAGTGTCTTCATTTATTACAACAGGTAAAAATATAAAAAAAATTACAAAAGCTTGCAGTTTATCAGTTATTGAGCTCCTTGAAATGATGACAGGTTCGTGGTGGAGGAGTTCAAGGAATCAGCCACAAAGCTGCTTGGCAAAGCTATCAAATGAAATTACTTGGAAGTCTACACAATCTGTTGGACGAAGCATTCGCCAACTGCACTGAGTTGTATGACGAGCCCGTTGAAAAAGAACAACTTAATATCGCTCCTTTGCAGTTGAGTGATGAGCCAGTTAAGAGATCAATGCAGTTGTTTATTCGGTTTAGAAATTTAGTCGATTATCTTGTTTCAGCCTTGCGGTAGGGTTTATCTTAATATAAATCCAAGACTTCTTATAACTTTGATTCTCTCTCACAGCCAACCATATCCTGTTCCTAAAGCTATAGCTCCAAAGAAGATACTTAATCTCATAATAAGAGGCCTTAGCGTTACGTGTCCAATGTTGCAGAAAAATCAAATCTTTGACAATTTGGCTATCGGTGCATTGCTGCCCAAGATACAGATGCATCTATTTGAACTGCTTGAAGCTTTTATATTGACGTGAGTATTTTATTTATTTGAGTACGAAGGAGGTTGTTGATAGAGTCGGCCAAGAGTATTTATGTTAGGTTTAGAAAAAGACCATACTTCTTCTTTGGGTCAAAAAAGGATAACTTTGCTATCCTGTCTCTGCATAAATCGTCTGGTCTCCAGGTGTTGGATACGCGGATGTGATTTGCGTTTACACTTCCTAGACTTGTCGGCAGACCCCATTCTAAAACAATGTATAATGTTTGTTCGGGCTTTGATGGGTGACTAAGGTAGCTTCTTCCTTTTACCGGCGCGGCGTTACTCGAAATGATCACAGATTTCCCGCGTATCTGCTTTACACTAATGATCTGTTCTTGAGTTCGACCTCAGAATACATCGGCAAGCTTCCCGGTTTTTTATTGCTCCATATCTGATATCAACCATGTTCACATTTTGTGCATTTTTCTGTACTAGCAGCAGAAGTAGCGAATAAGCGAGCTCATGCTTAATTTAGTTGGGTCTTTAGTCTAAAAAAAACACACACAAAATTTCTAGCCACACTATTTAAACTGTTTGTCTACAATTTTAGTTTGAAATCGCATTTGGCCGTGTATCACACTTCGATCTTGGGAATCATACTCGACACCCTCAAATGGACATCTTCAAGAAAATCCACGGGCTATCAGAAGCCGTATTCGTAAGTACTTTGAAATGTCATCTTCAAATGCAATCAACAAAAGTTGTTACCACTTACAGAGCCCTAAGATCGTCTGCTTATAAAGCTCTTACTCTGTGGTGCAGTACAATGAGGCATGGGAGCAGATGCGAAATAATCGCTGACAGTTTAATTGAAGAAATCATATTTGACATAACTCCTTTTGAAAATGCCTTCACTTTAAAGGTAAGTACCGTAAAAGTTTACACGTGATGAAGCTTTTATTGGTTTTGCTTTTTGCAGGTTCTTAGTGGTGCCAAGAAGCACATGTCTAAGAAAGCCCGACGTCAACTACACAAGGCTCAAAACGAGCAATCAAACTTGGCACAAACTCATTCAAATCCGAGTGACTCTCAGGCCAAAAAGCAAATATTGAGCGATGAAGGCAATCAAAAGTTGTGCCAAAGCGCACTACGGTGTCTTCGAAGTTTGTTTCTGTCTGCAGGGTGTTTTCTTAAACCCACTGTCGTCAAGGTATGGCCCTTAAAGCAATTAGAAAAGTGTAATTTGTTCAAATTTTTGTTTTCATTTTAGTCAACTCATTTGAAGGTCATAAGCATTTGTCTGTCGCTTTCTGAGGCTTCATTTAAAAGTGATCACTTATATAGCAATTACTCTTGTCGGCTTGAAGTCTACAATGTTCTGTATAGTCTTATTCTTGCTCCACATCACCTCTGTCCACCACCAACACAGATGGCAGTTAAGCTTTTACAAACCGCACAGATCAGAGATTCAAATTTAAACGTTCGGGAGACTTGTTCTATGATCTTAAATAATCTAGAGAAGATCATTCATCCTCAGAAAGAGAGTTTGATATTTCCTCCAGACATACGAGAAATAAAAAATGCTTTTCTCAAAGTTGGCAAAGAGAAACTACTTTCAGATGGGCAAGGTATTGAAGAAACTGAAGATGAAGTTGATGATTCTTCCGAAGAAGAAGATGCTGATGTAGAAATGGAGATGTCAGTAAACGGTAGTGCTGGAAATAAAACTGTTGCATCTTCTTTGGTTGCAACTACCGTCGATTCACGAGCTGTAGATGTTTCGGACTCAGTTGACTTAACATTGGAAGAGAGTATTGTACGGGATGATGCAATTCCGCTAGAACTGGACTCATCAAACGATTCTGTAGAATTCGTGCCTGAAAAGAATATTAACCCATCAAATTCAGAATTGCTGATGGATATTCCAAAATCTCCCGAAATGACTTTGCGAGTTGAAGACGATGATGAGGAAGACGACGAGGTAGAAGAAATTGGAGTTGAAGGTGAAGAAGAAATTTGTTTAGAAAAACAAGTCGAAGACGAACCATCATCACCAAAGAAACCTCGATTAGAGGCTGATATCCCTTCAAACACGAAGAGCGATGTTGAAGAAAAAAACGGAGCAGAGAGTGAAACCAAGAACGATAAGAGCGAAGTAAGCTTCGAAGAGATTGCTGCTGCATTTGTCGATGAGTTGAATTAAATAATTTTGTTTTTTATTAATTTTTTTTGTTAAAATTCAATATCGTGAATTACAATATAACGTTTGTTTTGATTAACCAATAATAATTTTTTATGGTAAAAGTTGCTTTGACTCAGTTTTTGGTTCATTATATACCAAAAACTGGATTAAACTAGGGACTAAGTTACAGGCTTTAAGCGCAGTCGTTTGATAGCAAATTACTTCCTGCGAGTACTTGTCACTAGCACGATACTTGTTTGGTTTGTTTTTCAGTTGAGCGACACAAGTGTCTACAAACGAACGAAAATAAAATGGTTAAACTTTTAACGCTTGCATAAACCAAACTTACGCAATCTTTTAAAAACGCTCTTAATCAATTGCTCCGGTTGAAACCAATGAAACTTTTCGTCGCATACAGTTTCGTCTTTTTTCTATGGAGCTTCTTTTTTCTAATTGCATAGGGCGAAGGTAAAACACCTTTACTAGCACGTCGACCTGAAATATCTTTTCTGTATCTTAGATTTAAACACGTACCTAAAGTGTTGAGTTGTTCATTCGAAGTTGAAGTCATGTAAGAACCTAAGAATATACGAAGAAGGGGTGTTTCCTATATTTCAAGGGGACTAGTGAATCCTTCATTGAATATTTTAGCCTGGATCTGGGTATAACATTCACATAAAATGTGTTCAGTCGTTTCTGTGTCCTCTAGACCGAGACAACAGTTGTTATCCTGGCTGGTGCCCATGTTTTTTAAGATGATACCTGAGAGAGTAGTGTCCAGGGAGGAAGTTCGTAAGTTTTCTTCTAATGCATTCCCAACACGGAATTCTATAGCTATTACTTCTGCTTGAAAGATAGTTGTTGTGCTAACAAGAGATATAAATGATGTGAATTTGGGACCGAAAATCCCTGCACGTACACCGTTGTTAGTTTTTAAGCGAGCACTACTCTAACAAAAGTGGAAATTCTACAACTTCCACACTTTTCGTGAGCAAAAGTCAGCACTTTTCCCGCAAAATTTGATTGCGATGACACTTTTGCGCTAGTGCTCCAAAAGTTCATAATCCCTATCATCGTATTTCTAAAGGGAGAAGACTTTACGATTTTTGCGGATTCTTCGATTTTTTGAGCTACGTGCAAACGGCCCTTAAAAGCCGGGTATGTTTGCGGTTCTGCCCTTTTTTTACGTGATAATTTGCCATTAGTGACGTATATCGTCTGAACACCACTTTGGAATAGCTCGCATATTCACGCATATGATGTGCGAATACGAATAAAATAAATAAATATGGTGGCGCCAATTCCTTGCGGATTGCGATACCCGTCTATAAATATTTTTGCTTCTGTTGGGATTCGAACCACAAACCTCCAGGTTAAAATCCAGAGGCAGACATGATAAACATCACGCTACGGATACCATGCGAATACAAAACAACACAAACATAAATTTGCGGCTTTTTTTTGCATGTCGTCTGAACACCCTCATTTGCATAATGCGATTATCGTTCCGACGACTGAATCGGTAAAAAACTAGGGTGCTTTGAAAATTTGAAAAACAGCCAATAAATATGCAACGAGTTACGTTTTGCGCGCTTATTTCTTTTTGATCTGTCGTGAAAAGTGAAAGTGTAATGAAGACTGAAGTAAATTACCAAAATTAGGAAATAAATGATTTGAAAAGTGAAAAATAAGTGCTCAAAGTATGAATAATAGGTAAGTGATGTAATTTTTTGTATTTTGATCGTTTAGCAAAAAAAATAAGGCTCCAATATTCCTATAAATTGGGGTAGGCCTTCCTAGAAGATGAGTGCCTTGTTTGGGGTCAATTTGTCTTTATCTTTATTCTTAAATTTTTAGAGTTTTTGGATAGATTCGAAGCTATTTGAAGCAATATCATTTTGCAATAAAATTGTTTTCAAACGGACATCGCCTTTCGCAGGGAATTATCAAGTTCTTCGGGAATAATCACATCCATCCATAGAAAATGCTTTCTGATGAAACAGCTCGGCATCGGCATAAAATTGTATGTCCTTGAGTTTCCCGAGCTTTGCTGCCTCATGCTTTTTATTAAATGAAAAAGTTGATTTCTTCGACAACACAGTGGTTCCATCTCATTAGTCTGCAGTCGTCATTCTGAAATTTCAGGACTATGATGGCAAATTACTCTTCTATTTATCTTTGATTCTAACGTGGCTAACGACTTTAGAATGTCTGTGAAAATGATAGGTTTTATATGGATGACGTTAGAAAATACTCGCTGCTCCTAATTGGAAGACCAATTGCCTCAGTATTTAAACAATTAGTGCGGGTATCTCTGTTCCTATACACTTGGCTTGTTGAAAAAGAGCTCTCCTTACATTACGCTTTTGAGACAGAGGGCAGAGTAAAAATAAATAAATAAATAGGGTAGCGCAACAGATCGAGGAGCCCCTGGGCCTAGCAGAATGGAAGGGACCTACAATTTTCTGTCGGTTCCGAACGGCTAATTTGAGAAAGCGCTTTTCATGGCAATGAATACTAACCGGGGACTTGCCAGTTCCTCGTGAAAGGCGATACCCATGGAAAAAACATTTTTGCCTCTGTTGGGATTCGAACTCGAACCTCTGGGTAAACAGGCGGACATGATATCCATCACACCACGGGTACCAGAGGGCAGAGTAAGTCCTAGAAAAATGTAAACGGTTTCCTCTTCTTTTTCGTCGCTGCAGTGTCCGCAAAAGCCATCTGATGGGACATTGAGTTTTGTGGTATGTCGTATGCCTACCTGTGAAGCAGTATCTGGTTGTACCATTGTTTACGAGGCTAAGATGTAGTCTGCTTGGAGATAAGAAAAGTTCTAGATGCAGGTTTGGTAATTAGGACATCTAAAGTTAGACATCATCATGGCATCTTACTTTAGCATGAGCTTGGAAGCAGAGATAGGTATGTCAATGTTCATCCTGCTGGGTGACATACACTTGCTTTTACTTACTCTATTTCTTTTTGATAAGCAAGCCATTGAAGAATAGTCTTATTAGACCGTTCCTTCCATACTATGCAAAACCATGTCTAATAGACATATTTTTGCATACGATTTCTGTTTATTTTTGCAGATCGTAACTGCTCAGGTCCTATATTACAAGTTACGAAACGCGAGAAAAAAAAAAAAAACGAAACGATAGCCATGACACCAACCCATTTAGAATTAAGAGCTCCATAAAAATTTCAGAATGAATGAATAAAACCACCAAATGCAAAAAGCAGTCGTAAATTACAATTTACAAAGTAATTGCAAAGTAACCGTAGCCAGGGGTCAGTATCGTTAGGTTAGGTTAGGTGGAAGTGGCTGTCAGCAAATGAGTACATTGCCTGACACACTTAGGCCGCAAGGGCCCATTGTGGTACCACAGAGATCAGCAAGTTAATCACCTACTGATCTCAGAAACCTGATGTAAGATTAACAAGTTGATGACTTATTAATCTTCCATTACGGGACTAGCCGGTTAATCACCTGCTAGGCGAACCACGCGGGACTTTTAATGTGTTTCAAGACTTTTAGGGTCTATGTAAGCTAAGTCGCTAAGTATCATCGAAGAAGAATTCACCGAGATGAGTTTTCATCCTATGAAGTAATGCGGGGCATGAGCAAAGAATGTGTTGAACGGTTTCTTTCTCTTCTTCGTCCATGCAGCTTCTGCAGAAATCATTGGATAGCACACCAAGTCTTTTGTCTGTCTCCCTATTAGACAGTGTCTCGTAAGAACACCTATGGTAGAACCTAGATACAGGCGGCTCAGGGCTAGCAAACTATTCAAGCGTTTTGAGTCTACAAACGGCCAAAATTTTTTAGTTGCAAGGCAGTTGTTACTCTCAGTCCATCGTCTGTATCGTTATTTGTAATACCTTTCCAGAGAGAAGTTCTGATTATGAGTTTTAATTTTATTTGTATTCCGTAGTGTCCGCAAATCTTTTGCAGTCGTAGACAATCGTAAGGGACGCTAGCCTAACTTTACTTTTGTTCGTACATACGTTCGATTTATCACTCGGAATGGTTACTATGATACAAATTTTTAGCACTCTGTTCTCTGTTGTTTCGATCGATTTACCTGATAGGTGAAATAAGCTCATTTACTCTGGCAGTACCGTTGAGAGAACGAAAGATATAGAACAAGTAGATTAATGTCCAGATTGTCAGATCATACAAAAACACAACACTTCAAACCTTTTTATGTTTCATTTAATTGAAAACTATGTAAAAATGCATATTTAACAAGTTTCAGTTTTTGAATCGCTATAAGTACATTAATTTATAATAATTATTATATAATAATAAGAGAAGCCTCAAATTGTAGTGACAATTCTTTTACATTTCGTTTGTTTGATTTTAACCACGTTAACTGCCAATTTATATCTTCTTTTTTTTTTGTTTTTATTTAAACCGACTTTCTTGAATATATTTTATTTCGCTATTACAATTTATAATATAATAATATATAATTGAAGAAAATGCCTTGCAATAATCGTTGAATATAATATGATAAGTCATAAGTTAGAGAGGAAGAAAATTTATTAAACTAAGAAGATTATTGCTCTTTGAGTACTTTAAAGCCTATTTCTGTGTGTGTGTGAATGGGTGTGTGTTTTGTGAAGATCGAGCTCACATTCTTAGAATGTCCATGATACGAGCGATGCAACGGATGGTACAGCGTATGCCCAGCGTGGAAGTTTTGCTAAAAGATTGGCAAACGCAGGTGTGTGTTCTTTGTGGTACTCCCAGTGGAAAGTAACCAATGATATATCAACAAGAGCTCTTTCGTGGTTGTCTCCAGAAGTCTGTAAATGGAGAGTAAGAGATGAGGTGGCAGAAACTTTATTAAACTAACCTTAAAATCCAAAGTGATGTTCATAGGACCCGATTCAAGACCATGACTTATCATTACGAAATGTGACTTTTGCTTGTTGTACACCGTGGGTTCGGGCACATGATCCATTATATTCCATTGGTCAAGTGTTACTGAATCTTTAGGACGAATTTGTAATGACAACTGATGACTTCCAATTAGCAAAAAATTTAAACGATGTACTTTTGAAGAGATTTTCTCTCGGCCGACAAGTTTTAATGTGGCGACTTCTCGAATCATTGGCGTTGGAGCTGGAACCCAATAGCCTCTGCAAGAAGAAGAAGAAGGTTTTTTTCTTGCTTTTTTTTAAATTTTCAACTAACCCATAATGCAATTGTCGAGATGTTAAAAATGGCAGACCACAGAAGATTTCATTCTTACAAAGAATATTCAACTCATGTGGTATTGGTGTCTCGGGCATGGATAAACTTTCTACTGTCTTCTTACAATTTCGATCCATGTCACTCATCCAAAAACCAGAATCAGTATATCGTATGTTGCCGTCTTTGTCGTACAATGTTCGAACTGTGTGCTGCAAATGTAAGAAAACGAGGCTTTATATTCACCTAGATCTTAAAAACTAAACAATGATGCTCACTGTTATGTAATGTCTCTGCACAGCTGGAGCACCTCCTCTATCATCACGATATGGAAATCCATAATGTGTAAAGGAAATGAAATAGAAACGCGTGATAACGTACACAGCAAACAACGAAATAAGCAAGCTTTTGCATCGTTTCAGTAGAATAACCAGCGGAGTGACATAACTAGTAGCGAAGAATGTTAACGAGCCACAAATCATTGCAATCATGATATCGGGATTCTTGTTGCCGCCTGAACGACCTGCAGTTGGAATGAACATACTCACCACCATGTGGTAGAAATGCGTTGCCCAAATAATTACAAATATCTGCCCACTAAGATGGACGTAGAGCCAACTGCGTACTGGAAGTATGAACATAAACGAGTTAGAAAAAAACACAAAAATCTAAAACATCTAAAAACAAAACTCACTTGAATTTTGGTATCCTAGAAATCCGATTGCAAGATTTGTAAGGAGTGTTATCAACAGAGGGACAATCAGCACGTAAGCTGTACGTATTCCGGCTCCTGTCAGTGCTGCAGCAAGTAAGGCCCAAAACAGGCTTGTTCCTGTGAGTCGGGCCTGCGTTTGTAGAGCTAGGCTGAGAGGGGCCTATAAGGAGAATTTATTGGGCAATTTATTTTGTAAGGTTTTGGTAAGGTTTTCATTATTCCTTTTTACATTGAGTATGACTCAAGTAATCATAAATACTAGAAACACAACTCCGGCGCTCATTTCTACTCACCTTGCTATTTCTGCTTAGAACCAGATGAACTAAGCATTGGAAGAACACAGTTGCTAGACAGTAGGTTGGCACACAAAGAAACGTATTCGAATACCTTTACAAAAAAAAAAAATTAGAAATAGCAAAAAGGTTTTTAAAGCTTTTACTTACCATGACATCGATTTGCCCATCAAGTCCAAGTCGTAAGCAATTGCATAGCAAACAGCCAATGCACCTACGAAGCTTATCACGTTGATTAGAAAGCCCAAGAATATTTCAAACCGAAGATGCTTTTTGTTGATTCCTTGGATGAAAGAAATTATTGTTTTTTTTTTTTTTGTTTTTATAAACGTATCACTTTGAAAAAATTGTACCTCGAGTAGCTCTAGACAAAAAGAGATATGGCAGCAAAACGGCTAACGTAACGACAACGTAATTGAAAATGTTGGCAAAGTCCGTTGAGTACGATACAAATGCGAAACCAAGAATATCAAAAAATACCTCAGTGCCTTCAGGAAGTTTCTAAGAAGAAAAATCAAAATAGACTGATGTTGCATCGAACTTATGGCAGAGTTTTTCTCACATCAGCATTTCCCAATTCTTCCCAATTGACAAAGAATTTTGTTAATTCCAAAATATTGTCACCGGAATGTTGAAGGACACTTCTTGAAATATAATCAATGTGATCGTACTTCGTGTGGTATCTGTATCCGTTGATGACATGGGCAAAATCTAAACCAGGCACATTGCCAAAATCCCGAAAAATTCGAAAATCTGTATCGGATGGAATGAGGCCGGAATGAAAAACTTCCTCAGCAGCGACCTGAGCGTTTGGATATTGAATCGCTCGACCGTACATCTAGAGCAATCGATTGAACTTGTAAAAAAAAAACAAACACAATTTTAATCAAATGGAATACAATAAATACCTTCACCAGCCATGGCTTATTGGGACCGGTTTGAAAGAGAATCTCCTTCCCTCCAGAGCCAACAGACTCGAGATTGATAAAAGCTGCGTAGGGTGTTAAAATTTCAAAACTTCGAAAAGTTAAATAAAAAACGACAAAATTTACCTCGCACGTCTTTTGCCCACTTGTGTTGAGTAATGAAACCATGAGAAGCCTTCAAACCGGTCTCCTCAGCTCCGTTAAAAAGGAAGATTATTGAGTGTTTATTCAGCATGCTACCTCTGGAGAGCACTCGAAGGATTTCCAACATTACAACACAGCTTCCTGCATCGTCACTTGCACCTTAAAAAGAAATGTGTCATTTAGTTTAAAGGACGACAAGACTACCACGCTATATACCTGGACTGCCAGCAACAGAGTCAAAGTGGCAGTTGATCAAGAGTGAATGGTTTCCTTGAGTTGAACTTTCGCCATGAAGTTTTACAACAACGTTTTGAACATTCCTATAGGCCGTGGTCATACCATGAGGTTTGAAATCCACCCAGAAAGCTCCACTTACAACCTGATAGCACAGCATAGAGTTATAACAATAAAACAAAGTCTTATTCCTTACCTGAACATCAAGTTCAATTCTCTGATTACGATTTGCCATCTGCTTGATGTAAGAAATCTCCCTTCTCAGGAAATCCACAGCCAGTACTTCGTTGCTGTAGGCGCCTGTAGGACGTGGTCCAAAACTAGTTAAAATCTTTAAGTCCTTCCATGCACGCTCGGCAATGAACGAGTTCGGTTGTTGCATTAGCTGGGAATTACCAAGGCCTCTTGGCAGATTTTCCCAATAATTGTATCTGCTGACAGCACCCAATGCCAGAATGGCAATCAACACAACGACACCCCATATCTCAGCAATGTGATGGACACTTCGTTTACCATAAGCTATGAAATTCCGAGTTTAGAAAAAAAAGAACACAATTATTCGAATGGGAAGAACTTACCAGCTTCAAAGATATTAACACCTTTGTCTCGGCGACAGTCCTGTGATTTCAAATTATTTTAAATTTATTTTTAACATATTTTACTGAGGAATAAAGAGTTTACCTTGTATGCACCATCGAGAACTCGCATAGCTCTAGTTGGAGAAATAGTTTTATATTAATCAATATCTAGTGCTTGGTAGGCTTTAAGAGTGGGACGATTATTTGAGACGTTTTTCGCTTCATATAGCAAGTTATCGATAAACTAGATTCATAACTTGGTTAGGGCTAAAATTTATAGCAAACAAAGTTATTATTAAGATTTTATTAGTTTATTGAGAAATTATAAGCCGGCACAGCACTTTTGACTGTGCAAAATGCAGATGGAAAAAAATCTACAGTCGACACCGCTGTAGGAAGATGACATAAAAGATATGAATGACATTTGGTAAACAAAGGAACGGAATGGAATGGGAAAGCTGCACTGTACAAGGTACAACGTACAACTGACAACAGAAATAAATTAAATCAGGAAACGGAAATTAGGTTTTAAATAGTAACGATAAACAAATATTTTTGTTATTTTTTTAAATGAACATGTGGAAACTTTTTGAGCTTCGTTGTTTAGCATTATCAGCCTTATGAACGTGTTTTAGTATTTATCACAATAATAATGAGGAAAGTTTTTTTATTCGTTTGTAGATATTACAGTACAGCCCCCAAAACTACTGGACCTATTTTAATCATTTTGTACTAATAGAAAGCTAGGTTATCTCCGAGTCAAAGACTTTATTATATCAAAAAGTACTAAACTGACTTCAAAAATCTCGGAGCATGAGTATGCTTCATTATTCCTGAGTAGCAGTTTTTTTTTTTGAATATGTAGTGGGTTTTGTTTCAACTGAAGAAATATTTTTTTTCAATTTTTTTTTAAATGCAAAATCGATGATTTTTATATTTCGAGCAGTGCTGCAAGGTCGAGGAGCAAAGGTTCCAAATTTTGAGTACCAGAAAATACTGTGCAACTAGCGTACATTTTAATTTATCAATGAAAGTACAATGCCTCCAAGTCACGTATTTCCTGCATCTAAAAATTGGCGCCGTGTGACGGTGCTATACACCAGAACATCGTAAGACCCGGAAAACCTAAAAGCAAAATTAATTATAGGTAGAATAAGTAATAAGAGAGTTTGGGCGTTATAGGCTGTTCCTTTTTTTGCTATGGAAAATGTAGTTTTGGGATTATAAAATAGTATAATTATATATATATGAGTAACAGCGACTGGCAGAAATACCATTACCGGCTCATACTCGTTAGCCTTTTCTTTGCAAACAGCTGTAGAAAGTTTATTTAAACAAATTTTTATAACAAAATTTGCAATACTCCTTGACGTATGTAACTTGATTCTGTTAATTTTGAATGAAAAAAATGAATGGTGCTATGAGTGTAATGAAGCTCAAATAGTGCTTTTCTCAAAAATGAGATTTGGCTGAACGGCAACACCGCAACTGACCCGTTCTGAACTGCGATTAGCATGTCTGCCTGTTAAGCGAGAAGTTCATGTTACGAATTCCAACAGAAAGTAAAAAAAGTTTATTTTACGGGCATTGTATTTCGCGAGGAGTTGGTAAGTTCTATGATAGTAAGTTCATTGCCATGAAAGCACTATCTCGATAAGCCGTTCGGAACCGGCAAACAATTGTGGGCCCATTGCCTCACAAAGCATGGTTGTGAGAAATACGCTATTCGGCCCAGGACTCCCCACTCTGTACGCATGTTTGGACTTTTTTTTAATTGGAAACCGCAAAGGCTGGTGTTATGCCAACAATTCGGAAACCATTCAAGTACTTAGGGGGGAGGGGGGTAAGGCTAATTCGGCCCAAAAAGGACATATTTTAAAGATTTTTTTGGCGTAACGGGTAATGTTTGTTTATTGAAAAATTTACCTATAATTAATGATGTAACATTTGAACTATATTTATTCTAAATTTGTATTACAAAATATTCAAAATTGAGCGAGTAAAAATTAAACTCCGTAGGCGCCTCGAAAAAAAGTTGGTTTCCGGTGTGTGTCATAACTCACTACTCGCAACAGAATCATCTGACACGAAAAAACCGAAATGCATTCGTTAAAGGAAACGTTTCTCCAGGTAATGTCTGGAAAATTTTTTCTTTTCTCGATTTTTCGTAGCAACTGGAAGTCAAAAATTCGATTTTCGCTGTAAGAATCGGCTAATTTGTTGTTAAAAAACTAGTAATTATTAAAATAAACGAAAAAGCTCCCGACATACATGGTAAATTATGCGAAGAAGTACTGTGCAAAATTTCAAAGCGATTGGTCTTGTAGATTTTGAGTTATCGTGCACACAGACTTCAAATATTACAAGTCTCAGAAAAACGATTTGAAAAACGCAGAAGAGTTTTGTCGTTTAGCGTTCATTGCACATAAGTTTGAGAAAACTTCTACTTACAACTTGCTTCGAATATAAATAACAAGACCAGAACAGGCCCCTTTATGAAGGAATTTATTCGGGGTCGAAAAATACAATAGAGCGCCGCGCAGCTGCCTCCCAGATATAAAACCCGGCACGGAGCAATAGACGCTCAAATACTCATAACTTCGTCAATTTTACTCTGATCGACTTGAGATTTTTACAAAATATTCTTGAAATATTTTCCATTCATAAAAAAATGCAAAAAAACCTACAGCCCGAAACCGTCGCTGCTGCTTGTCATCAACCGAAACCCAGGCAGCCACTTAAACGATGTTGTATTCCATAATAATTATATAATTATTGAGAATGTTTGTTCTTAATAAAAAAAATCTTAACTCCATTATATGTACATGCAGAAACTTTTAATTTCAATATTTTAATTGCACTTTTATACAGAACCTTGTATTTGACATAATCTTTGCATTCATTTTGTTCCACTTCTGAGGCCTCTCTCACTATCTATCACTAAGAAATCTTTTTGAAACGACTGAAACAAACAAAGCCTCGTGGAATACATTATTTGTCGAACAATTTTTCAAAGCATCTTCAATCTACATGATGTACACATGTGTATTCAAAACAAACTACTTTGATTAGGCTTGTTGAAATAGATTTCCGACGAACACGAAAATATCAGTTTGATAACAGTGTTTACGATAAAATAATTGCAGACCGTCGGTCGGAAAAAGAACCTTCACAATTGATGCGATTTTCAAGTATTTCGGAGGTGAAGTTTTGTATTTATATTCAATGGATTTTCATTGTTTTTTAATACCTGTTGGTCTGCAAGTCCCCTAGTCACTAACCTGAAGTTGCTGTGTAAAATTCGGACATTCTATTTGTCTAATTAAAAAACACTTGAATACTTGCCCCCATGACCATATGACGGCTATCTTACATAAGTTAATCGACTTTGTTTTCGATAGTCGAAAGCTTTATCAGTTCTGAAAGATTGTAGATAAAGACAAGTTTAAAAAGTACAATGGCTCGACAGTTAAATGATGTTAAGTGAAAGCTCTCTCATAGTTTTCATTCTTTTGTTCTTTTTTATGAAAATTGTTCCTCATTTTAATTTTTTTAGTTATTCAGTTAGATAAAAATATCGTATCTAGCTTAGAGTTCTTCTAACAACAACTGAACATGCAGAGCTGTTTAGTTACCCATATACATTCTACATGGTACATGGATAACGTGACCATACGTCCCGCTTTCAGGCAGTCTGTCCCGCTGTCCCCCGCGAGGCTGAAATTGTCCCGCTTTTGCATTTTTTTTTTTTGAGGTTGAGTTTCTTTTAATTCGATAAAATTTAAGCAAAAACATTTTAATTCTTTTGTATACGAGTATTGCTTTGCAGAGATAGCTATTCTGTTAGTTAGTTATCGATGGTTTTGTTTCAGTTCAAGTAGTGTTTTGTAACAAAACAATAATGCCTAAACGCAAGTGTTTGCACATGGTGGTGCCAGTGATATAGAAAAACATTTAAAATCAGAAAAACATAGACTTGCCGATCAAGCCGCTGCTTCAAGCTCGTCAATGCTCAATTTTTTTAACAAAACCAAGTCGCCGACTTCTAAGGATTTGGATATAGCTGCAGTTGAGGGTACGTGGGAGTATCATACGGTGCAACATAATCACAGTTTTCGCTCAAATGCCTGTTTTTTTTTCTCGAGCAAAAATTTTTATGTGCACGTACAAAGTCTCAAGCTATTGTTGTAAATGTGCTGTCAACCATGGCAACCGAAGATTTAAAAGAGCATTTACGTAAAGCCAACTGGATAACTTTATTAACGGATGCTTCAAATCATGGCTCAATCAAATTATTCCCAGTTTTAATTCGCTTTTTTTAACCATATGAAGGCGTGAAAGTTAAGCTTTTAGAGTTTCGGGAGCAGCCAGGCAAAACATCGGATATTATTGTACATTATTTGAAGGAAGTATTGTCTTTTAATGACTTAAATAAAAAAATTGTTGCGTTTTGTGGAGATAACACGAACTGCAACTTCGGGGGAAAAAATAGGAGAAGAAATAATAATATTTACTCAAAGTTGAACCAATCACTCGGCAGACAGATTTTTTGGGATTGGATGTGGAGCCCACATAGTCCACAACGCGATCAAAACTGCCACTGATTGTCTTCATGTGGATTTCGAATGCATCATAGTTAAAATCTACTAATTTTCCTTCATCTACAGCGTTCGAGCTTCGAGTAGAAGCTTTGAAAGAGTTTTGTATTTCTACCAAAACAGAGTATCACAAACTGCTGGGCTATAGTAAAACAAGGTGGCTTGCGTAAATGCCCGCGCTTGAGAGAGTTATAAAAATGTTTCAGACTTTGAAAAACTATTTTCTGAGTATCGACAAATGCCCAAATATTTTAAAGACGTTTGTCGAAAATCCCAGCTCAGAATTGTGGTTATATTTTTTGTACGCACAAGCAGCGACCATTCATGAAGTTGTTTTGAAAATCGAAAAATGTGTCGGCTATAGAGTCTGCCAAGGAAATTAATCGTCTCCGAGATAACCTGGCACTAGAAGAGAGTACGATTTTCCTTCCCCACATGGTCCGTAATCTGATGGTAGAATTACAAGAAAGAGCAGCAGAAAAAGCAGCAGTTGACCAGAACGTAAAAACTACGGCGACTGAGTTTTATAAAACAAGCAAGGAATACTTGGACCAGTGGTATCAATTTAACACAGAACTAGAAGTGTTTGAATGGGCAAATTTAGCAAAAGTGCCTACGTAGGAAGAGGTACAGAAAGTGGTTGATTTACTAATCACGCAAGGATTTATTAGCAGCAGCCAAGATGCGGAAGTCTTTGACGAGTTTTCACTTATTTTAATTTTTGTGACAGATGAAAAAATTTCTGGCTGGAATACCGAGAATATTATTATTATTATTAATTATTATTAAAGAATCTTTATTTTTTCCATAACTAAGTACAATTTTTGATTAAGATTTACAAGCATGGCTTTAAGCCGTCTGCCGGAAAGTTTAATACTCTTAATATTTCTTGAGAAAAAGGTATACATTTGGGTATATAAAGCAAAAGTGATAAGCTATAAATACAGAAAACAAAAAAAAAAACAAAATAAAATATGACTCTTCGAATTGGAATTTCAAGATTGTTCAAAGATATTGTTTACAATTTAAATTTTCAAATGATTAAATTAAATTTTAAAAAGATGCTAGTGTTCAAAAAACTTAGGGCTTTTAGTTTAGCTAAAACAAAATTAGGAATGAGTTTCAAAGTTTTGCAAAATCATTTAAAAAGCGCAAAAACAAAACGAAAATAAATTGAGCTTATAATTTAGCTAGAACAAAATTTTGTATGAAGGTTAACCTAAAGGTCCTCGTACAAATTTCTATATGAAACCGCATGTGAGCAATAACGTATAAGTAATTTCCAACCACTCTCTCCATTAAGAACGCTTAAGCATTCCTCCAACGATAGGGAACTTTTATTGAAATATAGACGTCGGATTTCTTGCAGCACTGGACATACGGCCAGGAGGTGGAAAATGTTTTCTGGTTCGTTGAGGTTACATAGTGTACAGTTCGGGTTAAGATCAGATCTATGTGGCCTGTAGTTTAACTTTAACATTTCCGTACGGGCCTTAAATATAAGACTCATCTCCGTCACAGAAAATTCATTCCGAAAGTAATTGGTTTCTCCTAAACTGTGATTCAATCTTTTGTATATTGATCGTGAAACAGTCTCTCCAGCCCGATTAAGAAATGACCGGTACACGTTTTCATCAATGCAAGAAATGCAGTCATAAAAAACAGACCTCCATGAATTTAAATTATCCACGGAGAGGTTAAGAGAAAAGTCGTGTGCCGACGCTAGTTCATACCAGTCTTTAAAAGGCGTATACCGACACCTCAAAGACACTAACATAATTCTTTTCTGCAAATTGTCGTCAGATCTTTGCATGACTTTAAGAATGTAGTCTGCATTAGCTTTTAAATTTTTTACAAATATTGTAGGTAACCCCGATTCGACGTGTATCGCATAGTTAGGCGTGTTTGCCGGTAAGCGAAAAATGCGTTTGAAGAAATATCTTTGTATGCTTTCGATTTCATCTATTTCCTTGTATCCATAGACTTCATTCCCGTAACAAAAACAGGTTTTGATTGTTGCATCGAAAACTTTAAACTTTGACGCTGGATCAATATATTTATTCTTAAAAAAATTTGACCACATGCAATTGATTGCAGCTTTTGCACTCACTAACTTTTCTCTTATGTGAGATTTAAGATTTAGATTATGAGTTATTTTGAAACCTAAGTATTTGAATTCTTTCACTACCTCAAGATTGGAACCATCAAGTGTCCAAGTGCGGTCATTTGCTGTGCTGCGACTTTGGGTTCTAAAGACCAAAATTTTTGATTTTGCTGTGTTGATTTTAAGATCCCACAGATCACAAAATTGTTTTAACTTGTTTATCTGAAGCTGCAGTGTCACTGGATTATCCGTCAAAACTACAACGTCATCAGCGTACAACAAGACTTTGACATTTAAATCACCAAAAGTAACACCCCCTGGTAAATGATCTTCAACATCATTTATAAAAAGTGAAAAGATCAAAGGACTCAAAATACATCCCTGGGGAACACCCGTATCAGAGCGAAACTCTTTAGATTTGCTACTGCCATTTGAAACTACAGCAGTCATATTTGAGAGAAGCTGCTCGTATATTCTTATGAATTTGGTTGATAGGCCGATAGCTGCCAGTTTAAACAAAAGCGATCTTCTGTTTATGGTATCAAAAGCGGACTTAAAATCCACGAAGAATGCATAAAGATTAACTTTTTTATCCAAATAACGCCTAGCAATACTTGTGAGGGCAAAGATTTGGTCAGCTGTCGAAAGGTTAGCCCGGAAGCCAGCCTGAAAGCAGCTTATTTTCTTATTTCGGTCAACCCATGAAACCAGTCTGAAATAGAGAATTTGCGTGAATAATTTTCGAAAGGAGCTAAGTACAGAAATACCTCTATAGTTTTCGGGTAAGTTAGGATCACCTTTTTTGAAAATTGCTGAGATCGACGAAGTACGATATACCGAGAATATTTCAACTAAAATCGTTGGGTCGATTTTTTTTAGCACTTTCGTGCCAATAAATCTAACTTTAACAAACTTTTCTACGGTTATTGAATACGTTATGTGTCTGCCTGGAAGTAACGCACCTGTGGAAAGAATTTTTTCTCAAATGAACAAGGTTTGGACAAGTGATAAAACCCAGTTGAGTGTCACAGTAATAAAAGATATTTTGATAACGAAGATAAATAAATCATGTACTGAGTTTCACACTTTTCTAAAAACAAAACCCGATATTTTAA
Organism: Melanostoma mellinum; assembly: GCA_914767635.1. NCBI lineage: Eukaryota > Metazoa > Arthropoda > Insecta > Diptera > Syrphidae > Melanostoma > Melanostoma mellinum. Next base: position 39,788,154 of record OU612058.1, on the reverse strand, counting down.
AAAAAATTTGTTCAACCGATAAATATAAAAATACAAACTAGAATTCACGCCACTACTTATTTGCTTTGATTATTTAAAAATAATAATAATAATGAAAAACATTGTAAAACACTGGTAACTTTTTTTATAACATAATTCCGCAGATGTCCCGCTCTGACAAAAAAATAAATGGTCACGTTATACATGGATCATGAACGTTGATTGAGTTGTTCACAACTTACTGGCTTGTCTAGAGTAGTCCACCATCTTGCAAAGATGCATCGTCGACGTCGCGTCGCGTCGTAAGGATAAACAAATGTGTAAAATGATATTAGGATATATCTGGAGCTCACCTACTTGAAGGCGATCTACTTTGCTCCTAAATCTTTACAACAAGCACTTGAATTGAGTATCGCATAGTCTGAAAAAGACTTAATATCGGTGTTGTCCTATTTCTGATATGGAATCGCTTATTCCAAACAATTTTTTCAATACTATCCCAAGAGAAAAATAAAGAAAAAAAAAAACTAATCAATAGGTGACACAGCAAAGCTACGAAATCTCGGGACTTAACGCATTTGAATTACTTCCAATTTTTGCTGATTTTAAATGGTTAAGTTAAATAGCGTTTTGCATGGCTCTTTTGTTAATTACTGTTGGAAGACTTGCAATTTTCTGGCAAAAGACGGTATTGTTGAAAAACATTTGGTTTTTTATGCTTCTGAGAATCCCCACAAGGAATGGTTGTGAGAAATACCCTAGGCTTCGGGGCTTACTGCCACGAACACCCTTATAACAGACAAATATAATAACCATTATTGCACGGTCACCACAAGAGCTTCCCACGTCTGAAAAATATTGGAATAAGTTCGCTGGTATTGTCATGTTCAAATGAAAGATTCGGAGATCCCCGTTAAAAAGGCGGTACTATCGAAGTTTCGACACGAGGCAACCCAAAAACGTCTGTTAAGCTTTGAAGTTTCACTTCAATTACTAACTCTCTTGGCCTGTTTGCAACACTGTTCATGCTAAAATAAGAGGACAGAACTGGTAACTGAGCTAAGAAGATGATTACCTCTGATATAGGCTCTGGCGCTGCTACAAATCAAGTTTTGATTATTAGCATGTTAGTCCCAAACTTCTGGTGTCACATTACTCCTCGAGTTTCACAATGGCTTAGTTAAGAGAGAAGTCCTGAGTTGAATACACTGATGCAACGGTTGAGAGCATTTTGCTACCTACAGTCAGTGCCTATTAGCTTTGCATTTTACTTCCCTTTCGTTCCGTGAGTCAAAAATAATGCCTGAATCGCAATCACGATTTGGCTTCAGCCAAGTTGCGTGTGAGCGCTTTGTGTTCGCTTTGAAATTACATTGGGATTTTGTTGTTGGTTTTCTTACAATAAAAGCGGGTAAAAATTTAACCAAACTGAACTGAATTTGAGTTAAAGTCACGTTACGTTGTCTTGTACAAGATCCAACATAATTTCGAAGTCAAAGCGATATTGTGATAGGATGTACTGATATCCTATGATTGAACTTATAAACGTCAGGCGAAATCGAAGCTAAAACGGCATTGTGATGCAAGCATAAGCTATACTTTGAAGTCCTAATCCTATGACAAATAGAAAAGGTTCAAAGCCTAGTCGAAGTCTAACAGCCCGATTCTCTCCAAAAGTCACGAGCCACAACATTGTGATCTGCTGGGGGTAATTTGACAATTTGATTATTGAGTGGAAAGTTGCAACTTGGCTTGAACGTTATGACTTGTGTTATTGTGACTTGTGAGGTATCAGTATTAGCGAAAGCTAATGACCATTTAAAAGACACTAATAAGGAAATGGTTTTTCCATATTATTGAAAACTGTTTATGAGTTTATCAGTCGAAACCGAAGCTACATAAAACGAACCTCAATGACTGAAGCTCAAAATTGTATTTAAATATACGAGGTTTAGCAGATTCAATCAGAAATTATTCACATGATGTTGGCGTCGATTGCTCATATATGTATGGCCAAGGATTCGGAGCTCGGGCACTGAGTGTCCAATTCACTGGTGCACAGGCTCATCTGAGATCGTATTTCCCCCTGGCAATTTATGTACATTGCGCTGCACATAGCTTTAGTTTGGCATTCAATGCAGCATTCGAAGTGTCAGGAATCAAAAATGCGTTAGGAACTATCGGAGCGGTTGAAGCATTTTTTACTGACCTAAAAGACAAGACGTTCTACACCAAGAAATTTAAAAAATGACAAACAAAAGTGAAAAAAAAAAACAAAAGTTGAAGTCTGTTTGTCCTACCAGGTGGGCTCAGTCTCATGAAGCAGTTGGAACGTACGTTGAATTGCAACCGGCTGTTATTGAATCTTTGGAAGAAATCAAAAAGTGGAAAGATCGAGATACTTCGCAAAATGCATTGCATCTTTTGACAGCGATTTCGACGGTTGAATTCCAAATCGCCTGTCACATTATGAAATCAGTTAATTCGATTGATTTGCCTTTGAGTCGGGAATTGTAATCTAAAAACCAAGATCTGGGTGAGGCTACTAAGCTGGCAGATGACGCTTTGAATGAATTTACGTACAAACGCGAAAACGCAGATTCTACTTTCCACGTTATTTATGAGCATGTTGCTAGAATTTATTTTGAATACGAAATCACAATGAAATTGCCATGATGCCGCCGCCGCCGCGCGCCGCCATTGCAATCAACAAAAAAACCGTTGTAACGTTCAAACACAAAGTATTGAAGACTACTACAGAGTTTCTTTCTACATTCCGTTTCTTGATACGTTCATTTCTCCACTCAAAAGTCAGTTCTCGGAACAGAAATCCATTTTCCAAAGTTTCGGGCAACTGTTTCTTAAACAAGAATTTAACAAAAAGAAATGCGCTGACCTCTACACATTTTACGAAGATATATCGGATTGTTCAAAAGAAAATTTTCGGTCAGAAGTCAAGATGTGGAGACAACGAATCCACGGCCAGAACATCCAAAATGCGCTTGATGCTTTACTGGTTAGTATCTTTCGATCAAAAATTTACATGTAAAAAAGTTTATATGTGACGCGATCCGAGAAAAAGCACCTTTTTGGGAAATGTGAAAGCTTACACGGCACACTCTGAAAGGCGCTGATGTACCATTCAAACCCATAAAAAATCGTTTCTCTGAATTTATATTTGTGAAATAATAGCGATGTTACAATTTCTGATTGCGGTTCATGAATATTCAGTAAAAGAACTTGTGTAATCAATCATGAACCAACAACCGATTTTTTGCCTAGTAAGTCCCTTTTATCGGATCGAGTCACATATGCCAACATCAATCTGACGTTATTTTTCAGGTTATCAATAGCAAGTCGTTCAAGAATGTCGATTATATTTTTATGATCGATAAAGTTCTTGAATTTTTAAAATAATAATATTACTTCTCCTTTACTTTTTTGTCTTGCTCATGCTATATTTTTCCGTCCCGTAACGAAGTTTGAACATTAGGAGCCGATAAATGTTACAAATAACATCTTTTATTTTCCCGATTGATCCGCCTATGATGCTGTCGCACTTCGTTCTATTTTGTTAAAGCCATCAATCCAATAAAGGTAGAATTTAATGCTTCGAAAACTCAATGAAAACTCTTGTCGTAGAAGCTTTACATTCCCCCATTGCCATTATCCATGAATGCTACCTGCATCCAAGAAACCGAAAAGCTGTCAGTACTTGGTGTGTGTGTAAACGATGATCTTCGTTGGAATGACCACATATTTGAAGTACCCAAAAACACTGCTTAATGCTTAGGTTTCTTGAGACGATGCAGGAAGTTCTTGACCCCTTCTGATCTGGCTTCAATTTATAAGGCCTTCATCCGCCCTAAACTGGAGTCTAGCTGCCATATTTGGTCAGATGTTTCTCAAACATCTTTGCGCCTACTTGATAGGGTACAAAATAGAGCGTTAAAATTGATAGGTGATAGTTCAATTGTAGAATCGATTGATTCTCTTGAACATCGTCGAAACCTTACCTGTCTCTCTCTTTCTTATCGCTTTTTTCACAAACAGTGCTCTAGTGAAGTAGCCAGTTGCATTCCTCCCCTGGAACGATTTATGCGCAACAACCGCCTCGCTAGAAATGCCCATCAGTTTTACCTTGAGCCCAACTTCGTGTGTTCAGTCAAGTTTAGAGATTCTTATTTTAGTCGCACCACCCGAATGTGGAATGCTTTACCTGGCTGTGTATTTCACCTGCATTACGATTCACAAAAGTTCAAAAGCAATCGGTGTCTCCTATCAAATCCTCTCATATTTTCTTAAATGCTCGCAACTGTGTTCTATAACATTACCTATATAGATATTCATTCATAACCCCTCGTTAGTTATAAAAAAAATCAATTGTTACCTTTCAACGAGGCTAACATTGAATAAAATTTGAAATTAAATAAAAACAAACATTCTATTTCAAGGATCACCTTTTCAGAATGATCACCCCTATTTTTTTTTATTAATTGATTACAAAATTCTTACACGATAAGCTCATACTTATTAACTTTTTGTGTATAAGCAATCTTAAATACAAAAATTTTAAAGCCTCTGTACAAACAACATTAACTTATTTTTAATCCTTAAATATAAAGTTTTTTTTTAGAACTATAGGTAGTATTTCGATTCTTTTCAGCAGTCTCTGGATGTTTTATTTTTCTACGCATATAAAATGTCTTATTAATAAGCCATGGGTCCTGTAGAAAAATTAAAGGAGACGACTATTTTCTAATTTACAATTCATATATGTACAACATACAAAGTTATTAATTGACTCATCTTTCATATGACCAAAACTTAATTCCTATTACAGCTTAAACGTGATAGAAATAAATGTAAAAAAAAAAGAAAGGAAATAACATTTTCGATAAAACGATCATAAAATCGATCAAATTAAATTGAAAAATGCAAGAGCTGCGAGTATCGTAACCTAAAGGTTGTAATAGTCAAATTGGCATTAATCTAGCGACGGACATCGTCGGGGTGTTAAGCACATGGAGAATGTGTCCGGTGGAACTGCTACACAAGCGGGATATGTTTTGATAAGATTGACATCCCTGCAAGAAACATCGTACTTCTGCATAATATTAGCAAGCATTATGAAACCAAATCCTTTCACCAGATTTTGTCCAATGCATGTCCTCTTACCAATACTGAATGGCAGAAAGTGTGGAATATTTTTACGGATCTGATATTTTGGAACGGATTCTGTTTTTTGGTCTTGCTTCGATTGTAATGGCACAGGTTCGATGAATCTCTCAGGAAGAAATTTCTTGGGTTGATCCCAATATCGTTCACTAGTATTCAATTCATAGTTGTTGACGAAAACGATAGTTCCTCTGGTCACTCCATAACCAGCTATGGCAACATCTTCTGTAGCAACATGAGGTACAATTGGTGATGAACAATATCGGAGCACTTCAAAGACTGTTGCAACTGTGTAAGGCATATTTTCCATGTCCATCAATGTGATTCTTCGATTTTCACTTCCGGTTAATGAATCGACTTCGTGTTGGATTTTTTTGCCGACTTCCGGATTGCGAAGTATGTGAGCTAAAGCGAGTGTTACTAAATTTCCCACTGCCGAATGGCCACCAATAAAGTCTTCAAGCATAAAAATAATGGTTTCTCTTTCAACGTCGCCATCTTCGGCCAATACTTTAAGGAGAGCGTCTGTGAAGTCGACTTCCGGTTTATCAACATCAATATGACTCTCACGATCGTTGATGATGCGTTCAAGAATAAATTTACGAATCATGGTTGACCAATGGACAATCTTCTTCATGTGCCCCGAATAAAAAGGCACCAGCCATGGCAAAAAATCTACTGCATAGCCTTGATTGATTTCCCAAAAGATCTCATCGAAACATCGCACTGTTCTTTGAAATTTCACATCGTCATAGTTAAAGCGTACTGAGCACATGTACTGTGTGAACATATTAGCGCAGGTTTGCTGGATTAAAGGCTTTAGCTGATATTCTTCTCCGGGGATGATAGTCCTTTCAAGACGATCCATAAATTCCTGCATTTCGAAGCAGCCAACTTTGCTCATTTTGGAAAAGTAAGCTGAAGCATCACGTGGAGAACAGTGTTTGCGCGCCATGTTACGGCGTTTTTGTTGCAGTTGAGACCAGTCGCACAAGGCAAGAGCTGCAAATAAAGAAAGAAAATGGTTGATTATAAGTTCAAAGTATACATGAATCCTCACAAGACACAAAAAACCTCACATCGTTTCAGTCAAATTAGAAGTTCTTTTAGCTTCAGCTGTGAAATTCTTCTCGCTTGTAAGCTGTGATGGTTGACAGGGTTTAAAATCTTATAAAAAAAAACAACAAATTTGCACTATGCCTTTCAGGTGCACACAAATTGTTTAAGATTTTGATAAAACGAAACAATTTTGCAGGCAAGCTTCTAGTGTAACAACACAGAAAAACAACATAGAAAACTGTAAATGCAAGTGTTAAGTCATTTTGGAACTTATACGGTACCCCCTACCTCCTTAAACTTTTACACAGATCCTCACTTATGATGGCTTCATCATCATCGAGCAAGAATAGTTGATGTACTTTAGTTTTCTGTAATAATTTATCTTTCACCAGGTAGTCAAGGACTATAATAAAAAGCAGGGGACTCAAGACACTTCCTTGGTGCACATGTATTATGGCTTCGAATGCTTCTGTGACTTCCGCTGCATCAAATCATCGTTAATCGTATATAAGTCTCGATCCTCCACACGAAGGCATCTGTAAGTCTTTTATTGTTTAAGGCCCACATTCGCGGTTGTCGATCGAATGATTTTTCGAAGTCAACCAGCACAAAATATCTAAGTTCTGTAAGGAATCACGTTGTTTTTGTTGTTGACTTATTTGGTTATCAGAACGGTTTATTAGTTTTCACAGTCGGCTATTCAATAACAGTTTCGAACGATATTTATCACAATTTCATGTTTTTTTCTTTCTCTGTACATTGTTTGTTTAGGCAGAATATCAGCTCCTATAATCTTGGAGATTGAATTTAGACGAGATACCACTCATGTGGTATCTTTCCTGGCCCAGTACACTTGCTTTTGAGGCAGACATTTTTTTCAGCTTCCTTTATATGCCCTCCGTGATCTTTGCTTCGAGCTATAAGAAAGAAGAGGAGGTGCTTATCTTTTGGCGAGTCTTTTTATCTGCATTGTTTGACGATGCTTTGAAAACCGCTTTTTTTCTTACCCACCAGCGCTTTGGATTCATCATTCCACCATCCTGTTTCTTTTGCTTTTGGTAGTGTCCCTTTGAAATTCACAGCAATGATTTGGTTCTTTTTGAACAAGTTTGCTATAGACAATCCGTTCCCACATACTTCGTCCTGTGCTCACTACATTTTGAACTGTTTTCATGGTTCTACATAGATGACTTTTGCATTTTGCTCGTCTTTTTCTGTCCATATTGTATTAATCTTTCAATAGCGACTTTAATTTCGGACGAGCTCTCTCCAGTTTTACAGTCATTTGAGATCTTCTTCCACTTGATTGCGCCACCTAAGACGAGGTCTTCCCCTTCCCCAATTTTCCTGCAATGTGCTTTCAAAAACCCGTGAAGTCCTACTGTGGGACAGGCGTATTCTTCTCGCTATGGTAATGTCACGGTACAACTCATACAGTTCGTTGTTTTGTCTTCTTCTCCACACATTTTCTTTGCATACAAGGCCAAAGAGTCCTTGGAGTATTTCTCTTTCGAAATTACCAAGGGTTTCCTCATCCGCTTTCGGTAAGGTGTAGGCTTCTGTACCTTAAAACAGGCCTTGAACTAAGATCTTATGTGGGCTACCTTAGCTAGAAAAAATCCTGTACTACCTCGAACCTCGAAGTCATACCTGTCTATTGTGGCATTTTGTCCAATTCTTAGATGTTCTGTGTCCTTGTTTGATGACGACATTTACTTCGTTTTGCCTTCATTCAACATCAAACCCTATTTTGCGGCTTCTGTTTGAATGCTCACAAAACCACTTATGACATCACGCTTGTTTCTTCTCACTACTTCAATATCGTCTGCGTAGGCGAGTAACTGTGCAGACTTTTGAAAGATCGAAAGATCAGACGTTCCATTCATTGGGCATTCTTTCTGCCGACCATATCATGCCGATCAGCTGGTGCATACTCCTTTCCAACTGATCTCCTGCCTTAAATAGCTCGGCGGTGAGGCCATCTGCAGTTTTATTTGATTTAAGTTTGCATATGGCAAGCTGAACTTTCTCTAGGTCTTGAGGGCGGCATTCTTGATCATCGTCCAAGCCGAACGAACATTCGCCTAGCCGCGGAATTAGTGTCTTCATCGCCATGAAGTCTTTCCAGGTCCTCATTAGCGACTGCGACTCTATTACTATGTTTCCCTGCTGGTTTAAACTGGCTAGAGTTTGGGGTTTGCCACTCTGGCATGATTTTTTTTTTCGTTTGGTAAAACTTCCGAATCTCATTCCTGTCATGGCATCTCTCAATTTCCTCAAACTAGCGTTTCTCATGCTGCTTCTTTTCCTTTTTGAGAGTTCGGTGTTCTTCCCTTCTTTCTTCCTTGCAAATCAAGTTATACTGGTCGAAAGCCGCACATAGCATACAAGCAGCGGCATGCGGAACTCACAGCCTATACTAAGAAAGTGAGGAAAGCAAAAATAAGAAGCTTTGTATAGCCTTCTGTGAAAGCATAACCACAACTCCAGCAGTGCGCAGACTGCATAAAGCCCTTTCAAGGGAAAAGTCACACACCACCTTCTGGCCTTAACACGCTGACGAGAGCTTCACAGAAAATGAAGAGCAAAGATCTCTTCTCCTGCTTAACACTCACTTCTCTGGAAGTATATTAGGTCTGTTCGTTGAACTTTCCCCAGGGTTGACCCAGGTTTTCTTGACAACCCTATGAGTTGTCAAAAAACCTGGGTTTTCCAGTCCTCAAAAAACGCTAAACCACAAATCACCACACATTCCTGTCATTAAAAAAAAATACATACCATTTGACAGCCCTCAAATCGCCACAGCAAAAAGCTAGGGCGAGTTTGGGGAAAACATATGGCAAACCTGTGGCTCAAAAAACACTCAATTTGACATTCATGGCGAATTTAGGTTTCTCTAAACGCTTTGTGGTGACCTGAGAGCAATTCCAGGGCTTCAACGAACAAACCTTTTAACAACAGGACACGAAAGACCTACACCTGGTGCATAGTACCTACTGATAAGCAACACTGGAAGACAGCAATGATAGTTTGCTCGAAGAAAAGGTTAGAATGGTCATTAAGTACCTTTCAACCCTTCAAATCTCCAGGTGTTGATGGGATCTTTCCAGCATTATTACAAGGATAGCTGGAGGGACATTGCTCGTTTGAATTGAATCAGTCAATAATCAAAGTAAAATAAGAAATGGTCACGCATGCGCATCAATGTGCCAGTTGAATGTTATTCTTCAATTCAGCAACTTTGATATTTTTAGAGCCACGACTTGATTGCAACTCATTTAACCTTTGAGTACATTTATCTTGTACACACTCATCTCCTACCTATGCGCCTTCACCGTTAAAATGTTAAAATTGTGTATTTGCACACATTTTCTGTTTGGATGGACATGGGAATATACATATATATCCACAAAAAGAACAACAACCCAACGGAAGTTGACGTACAACCTGCAATCCCCATTAATTTATTACATCAACTCTATTTACCGCATCAGCCAAAAACTTTGAAGTTCACGGTCAGCATAAGAAAGGAAATAGGCAATAATAAATCGTAACAAGTGTACGATCAGGTTTTATTTATGCATGCGTACAATGCAGATACCACTGCTGGTTGCATTGTGCGTGTGAATAGGCAACGCACAGCAAGACAGGGAATTGTGAATGTGATATGTATGTAGAAGCGGATAGCGGTAGGCCGGTCTTGTCTTATTTGTTGTCTGCCACTGCGACGACACTGCGAGCAACATACAAAGAATATGAATGAATTCGCATGAGAGATCCCTCGAAGAAGCAACTTGTTTGCTGAAACTTTTGGCCATGGTGAGGCCAACGTCAACGTCGCGTCGACGCGTCGTACTTATCGCTGTTGCTGATGGTGCTGTGGTGGGTGTGGGTATTTATATCGTTCCACTTAACCGAGTTTACATTTTGCTCGCTGCATCGACAACAACAATTCAAGGTCATTTTTGTTTATCGAACAGAAGCGCAGTTGAACCAATTATGGAAGTGAATTTAAGTGGCAACACAAACTGTCAAAGAGGACACAATAAAGAAGAACCCAAGTGTGCGTGGTGCATTTGAATGCACCAGCGAGCGACAGCATTTGGTATGCAAAATTTGTGCAGCCGATTCTTTGAAGCATGCAACACGAACACAGTCTTTATGATGCGACTTGAGTACTCGTAGCTTGTGTCCTTGACTATAGCAGAACTACTTGCACCAACTTGAGAAACGGTATAGGGTTGCTTGGAGTTTGGACTTGGAGCCCTTTGCAGCACTTTGATGTAATTCAAAACGGATGTGCTGAAGATGAATTGTTCTACCTACATTTATGCACATGTTGTGTAGGCCTCTACTTGTTGCGTTTAGTTATCAGCACAACATACGAATGGTAATTGATTTGTTTACGTTTATGTAACGAAAATGAGATGGAGGATATGTTTTTTTATTTTTTGTTTTATTCATTTAATGAGATACCTCTTCATTCAGAAGAATTTAAATGGGACACTGTCTGGAATCACGGACGGCGATTTGTATAAATGAATATTGTTTTGCACCTACCTACCATCAGTCTGAATGACGACGCAAGTTGGGTCGAATAACGTGGATCATGTTACGTATTACAATTTCAAATGTATCTCAAATATTCGTTTCATTTTCTTTGTTATTTTTTTTCTTTTTTAATTTGCAAGCTCATCCCTAGCGATGGACGCAGGTAAATTTGTCACACTTTCTTCCATTCGTCTTCAAATGAATTCGTCGACGGAGCATTGTATATGGCAGATGCGTAATGAATAAAATGTGATTTTAAATTCCATCTTCGTTTACGTCAAATGGACTTTAAATTCAAACAAAAAGGAATAAAATGTCAAAACAAAAAGGAGTAGGTACCTACCTACCTACCCACCTATCGAAAAAGTGTACCAATTTCTTTTCTTTGGAATTGGAGCTTCACTGTTTTATTCATTGGCGAGAGTTTTAAATTTCAACAAACAAAAAATTATTTTGATATTCAAGTCAAGTTTGGTTTAATTTTGCTTTAGTTGTGTATTCTGTTTTACCATCTTGTCTTGTTTGAAGAAGGAGGGGTGGTCTTTTAAAGAACGTCATAGCACCTTACCATAGCACTTCACAGCGGAATCGTGTTAATTGATTTATTCAAAAATGGCCTACATCATGATGGACACCGGAAGTTGCACTGAATTTGCTCTATTTAAATATTTGAAACAGCAGATTCTGAAGCTGCGGAGCTAAAAATATATCTCAGGCTCCAAAGAGTTCAAATTTTTCATTATTACCCGGTCTATAGCTGAAACGTTCGGCATCTTTTGGAAGATTTCAAGGCCGTGTGTACAATTTTTAATAAGAAGAGCTGTACCTACTTAGCCGTTGTTTTTTATTTTGGCGTCTTTGCAAAGCTTGTTGTGCTTTGTAGAATTACGGAATACCACAGAATAAGTCTTTTAAAAATTTGTACAAGTCCTCAGACGATATTGACATAATGAGCAGAAGCTATTGTGAAGCAGCCATTATGGCTTTGGAAGTCATTGAGGATAAATCGAAACTTATGCTGCCATTAAATAAATACAAGGATCATCAACAAGTTAAAGAAAATCGGCCCTATCGAGGTAACCGTCGGAGTGGAGTTTTCTCCGCAACACATCTTTTTTCGGAGATTCAATTTTGCTTCGAAGTAATTGTTGTCGTAAGAAATTTTTCACAAATGCGGCAATGCATTGCCTTTTCATAACTAAAATTTCCGCAACAAAAACTTGTCGGAGAACGTCGGATCGTCCGATCGGAGAACTACCACGAAGCAAATGTCTCCGATCGGAAAAAATTCCGGTTACCTCGATAGGGCCGAATGTCGCAAGACACGTTGATAATAATTGCTAAATAATTCAAGACTTAATTTACTTATATAGGTTTCTCTAAAAACACAAAAATAACACTAGCGTATGAAGATCAAACGAAGAATTGCTTTATCCGAACGCTGTTTCTTTGGGTTAGGAAATCTTTGGGAATGAAACGTTAGAGAGAACTGTGGTAGGTGTTTAAGATAGCCTACAGCTACACCTCTCAGTTCCCATCAAAGAAAAATATATTTTACGGGTTAACCGTCAAACATTTACAACGCCATCGAAAGTGTTTACCGGCTAGAAATGTCCAAAGTTGACTTTCTCCGCTGCCAGATTTTCACTTCACGAGGAAGTTAGCTCAATGCCGTTTTCCAAAATTAAATTTTGGAGTAAATTGGAGTGACAAATCTGCCTAGAAATTCGTCACTACAAGGCGCCATTTCTCTATAAAATTTTCTTTTGGAAACCGACATAAAACTGAACATCTATTGAAAAACGAATCTGGCAAGCACAAGCTTGGCCACCCTTTGAAACTTCTATATGAACATATTTATGTGAATGTTGATCTTATTTAGAAGAGCGGTAGAGTAACTGCTGGAATTAAGCAGAAAACCCAAGTAACAATTAAGTTTTCATTAAGGGACAAGTGAAGCTATTTTCTTATTTCTACGCAAAAATCTTATGGATGTAGTGAACTTAGCGAAGCTTTTCAACTTCCTCAACATTTCATCTTACTGAAACCAATGAAACATTATTCGCAAGCTATTGAGTTCTGCAGATCGTTCAAGTAGTTAGGAGGTTCCCGTTTCTGGCCCCATAGGAACATAGGGATGAAATATAATCTAAGTTACTGAGGGATAACGTAGCATCTTAGTGCTGCAAGAAGAATCCCAAAGTTAGAAAAACTTCAAAATCTGGCAATAAGATGCATTACTGTCTGCATGCACAGAAAATCTAAATTTGCTCTCTAAACGATATTCTTGGACTACTATTATCAATCTTCCTTTCTATAAAAATAGAAGCAAGACTGGCAGGCCGCTGCCGCTGTCTCTTCCGTCAAGAACACCTCGAACTCAGACCCGAAGGGTTACCATACAATGGTTGACGGAATATAGAAAAAGTTGAAACCTAGTCAGGCTTTGGTATAACTTTTACCGCGTGTATAACTTCAAACGTAACTTCTTCACAGTCCTCTGCTATAAACAAATCTGAGATAACACAAAATCCAATCCTTTTAGATAAGATAAAAGCCATGGTACTGACGGCTCAAAAATAGAAACAGGGTCTGGAATTTTTGAAGACTCACCTTCAACGAACCTTTCAGTATAGTCTTTGTAGAAAAATTTCAAGTATTGAACAATGCTAAGAACAATAAAGCCCCAGGAGAAGATGGGATTCCCTTCGAATTCTACAAAAACTGTACTACAAGCTCTTCTAAAAGAGTATAATCGACTTTTCGAAAGCACAGACTTCCCACAAAACTTTAAAAAATCAATAATATTCCCGCTCCATAAAAAAGGAAATCATACAAATCCAGCAAACTACAGAGAAATTTCATTTCTCAATACAACCTGCAAACTATTTACCGCTCTAATTTACAAGAGACTTAAAGAAAAGACTGGATCAGAAATAAGAACATCTTACACGAGTTTCAAGCTGGATTTAGAGAAGATTACTCTACAGTTTATCAAATTTTCACTTTAATAAATATTGCTCAAATGTACAAACAAAAACATAAGAAACTTTATGCCATATTTGTGGCATTTGTCAGCATTTGAATCTATTCCACGCGAGGCACTCTTTTACAAGCTATATAAGATTGGTATAAGTAGCAAAATTGTGAACATCATAAGAGCTTTATACGGAAATAATAAAGTTGCGGTATGGGATGGAGAAGGTTTATCTGATGATTTTGAAACTACGATGGGTTTGAAGCAAGGCTGCATCTTAAGCGCACTTCTTTAAATGATATTGGTGGTGGAGTTGAGGTTAACGGCTTTATGATTCCATTACTTATGTATGCTGACGATATTGTTTTTCTTGCTAGTTCAGTTACAGGTTTGCAACTTATGATCAACAGACTTGAAAAGTATTGTAAAGCCTGGAATTTATCAGTGAATCTTGAAAAGACAAAAATTCTCGTATTCAGGAACGGAGGTGGCAGACTATCGAGAAATGAAGCATGGACCTTCCAAAGGCAATTTATCGAAGTTATAAGAGAATATAAGTATCTTGGAGTTCTGATTACAGCTAATCTGAATATGGAAAAACACCTGAAAGTTAAACTATCAGAAGCTAAACGGGCTATTTATTAATTCAGTCTGGCGTCCCTGCATCCAAAACAAATTGGGATACAAATAGCTCTAAGCAAAAAGTTATACAAGCAACTGCCCAGATGGTTCTTCTGTATGTTGCACAAATTTGGGGGCATAGCTATTTTGAGCCAGTAGAAAAATTCCAACGTTACTGCATTAAACGAATATTTAGATTACCTAATAGTACCCCAAACCACATGATTCATCTGGAGACAAGTTGCCCAACCCTTATCTTAGAAACGTTGAGGTCACACTTCAAATATATACTTAAAGTGATGGAAATGGAAGAGCACCGCTTACCAAAGATTATTCTAAGGCACATGATAGCAAATAACTCACACTGCATTCAAGAGTGGTAAGAACTTGCTAATTGCTATGGATGTGACATTAATTTTGACCGTTGTGATGGAGCCTCTTCACTGAGGGTGAAATTTGAACACATTCTGGAAAAATCTGGAAAATATCTATACAACAAATACATCAATGAGGCACAGTCCTCGCAACACAGAATGTACTACAGTAATGCGAAATATGATCTTCAAGAAAACACTTACTTTCTTGATAAGAATAAAACCGAGATGATAAGAACAATCTTTATGTTAAGAGGCGAACTAATCCCACTAAATTACGTACCACATCGACCCGAACTACCAATCTTATGTGATATCTGCAACCGGGGTGAGAGGGAGGACATTTTTCATTTTATTGCTGTGTGTCCGATGCTAAATGAACTTCGAAGGATCTACTTTGCAGTAAATACTTTAACAAAAGACGATATAATGGGTATTTTGAATGGTGATCGAGGATGGGAATACAGTAATCGATTAAGAGAAAGAGATTTTTAGTTACAAAATACATTTTTACTTAAAGTTTATTTTAATTGCATCAATTTTGTTTCAAATTAATTAATTGTATAATAAATAATGTTTATCAATACAAAAAAATGTCAATCTGGTAGACGGCTTACTGCCATAACCTTAAGACTTTCTGCTAAAAAATATAATATTGTATTACTTTGTATTAATCAAGTTAAATAAAAAGTTATATAAACTAACTAAACTAACTAGTCTTGGTAGTCGTTCGTATATATTTCAAACTGAATGAAGTCTTTGCCATCAATACGCAAGTAGTAAGCTAACATCAAACACAAAAAAAAAGAATTTTCATCTTCTCAGATAGCCAAACTGCCCGAAACGCATTGAGCTCATCTGCCATAAAATCCAAACAAGTCCCGGAGAATATAATGCTACTTTCCCATCTAAAAAGGAAAAACTTTGTTTAACCTCCCTTTGATTCCAGAATACAACGCTTATAATGGTAATTTGAAAGCAAATAGCAAAAGGACGGTGTCTCTAATCAATCGTTGGTCCCAAACCATTCGTAAAAATACACTACAGAACCAAGAGCATCCTACAACAAGAATCCAACAAAGCTTAGCGTAACTCCTCTGGTTGAACCTGTTCTAAGTTTTTTATGTCAGAATACACTAAAAAAGCATCAAAATTTTTGTTGAACCTCTACAGCAAAACCTTCAAGACTTGAACCGGACTATTGACATTTGCACCAAATGAGTTTGGTAGCAGACGCTATCTGCAGTTTCGTAAGTTAAGAAACATTTCTGCATATCATAACAGAATGTCCGCATCATTTTTCTGCATTAGATAGCGACTGCTTTGCTACAACATCATCCCCCTGTATAAACTCAAACTCATCCAACCATAGATGAAATTCAAATTCGTGTTCAATTCAGCAGCAAAAAAATCGCACAAAAAATAGCTATACAAATGTATCTATCTTCAAAAACTACTGATCTCCCAAACAAAGTCTTAGTACAGCACTACAGAAGTAAAACATTGGTAGATTTATAATCTTGGAAGCTATAGAGATGTTAGCTGTGAAAGACAACTACAATTTGTATCTAATAAGCTCCTCTATAATTTTCCTCAAGCTTACTCCGAGAATGAAGGCAGTTAGTTTTCCTTTCATCAAAGCAAAGTGTAAAATAAATTCATACTTTTGTAAATCAAATCATTTCAGCGGTATTAATAAACGTAGAGTAGCGAAGGGTTAAGGCTTATTCCATGGACTATTTGGAAATTGCTATTAATAAAGACAAATTTTTGTCAACTGACGTCTACTAAGTTATTCCATCGATGAGGGTAGTTTAGCAACGGAATAACCAAGAAATGTGTGAAAATACAAAACGAAAGAAATTTTTGAGATAAAATACATGTGCCTGCTAAAAATAATGACTTTGTTGGTGAAGAGCACACGTTCTATTTTTTTAAATTATTTTCTGTAAATTCAGTCACATCTAAAGTTAGTTCGTTGAACGTTCCCCAGGGTTGACCCAGGTTTTCTTGATAACCCTATGAGTTGTCAAAAAGAAACTGGGTTTTCCAGTCCTCAAATAACGCTAAACCAAAAAACACCACACATCCCTAAAAAAATACACACATACATAAAAAATACATGCCATTTGGCAGCCCTCAACTCGCCACAGCAAAAGCTTAGGAGCGAATTGAGAGAATACCCAGGTCACCCCTAGGGCTCAAAAAACACTAAGTTTGACATTCAGAGCGACCCTAGGGTTTCAACGAACAAACCTTATATTTCCCGATTATATTTGAAAGTGTTTACATTAATAGATCTTTGATTTGATTTCTCGTCTTAGAGAATTGATATTTGCCATTAATGCGATCGCATATTTCGTCAAACTGAGCCCAAATCCTAGGAGGCTTTTTGTAATGGTGAGATGCTAACTTACTAGCCGTTTTTCAGGAAGGCCAACCTACCTGACTCAACCGTGGTTTTTTGGTACGGTCACCAATGAATTGCGAATTGTGTACATTGTACGTAACCGAAAAGGCCCGTGAGCGCATCTGAAAGCTAATGGTGAAGTTATCACTCCCAATGAACCAACAAGCAAGAAGACCTTGTTGTTACATGGAATGCGTTGCGTATTGCACATAACAAGCACATCGGCACATCGAAATATGCAAACCAGACACTTGAAATTTATTTCTCCAGCAACATCAGAATATCAACTTTGAACTTTCTAAATAAATAACTCAAGTTACTTGTCAATAAGCAGCAAAAACGTCACTTTGCTATTCCGGGAACAATTTATTTTTATTAATGAGACATTTTAGCCCATGGACTAACTCTTATTCTATGGTCTTGTAACTCTGTAGAATAAGAGTGGAATAAGCGTTTTTTTTTTTATTAATATGACTGTTTGAGTTGTGCTCATAAATTCTTGGAATCAAAATCTTAGAACAAATTCAAGTGTTAAAATAAAAAGGCATAATAATTTGAAGCTTTCTCCCTTCTTTACAAATTTTAAGAAATGCGTTCTACTGCGCTTTGTAAAGTATGAGTAGGTATTTCAGATGTTTCTATTTTAAACACTCTTCGATTTTCTTTCAAAAAATGACAACACATAAATCAGTAAAACGTTAAAATACTACCACGCCCAGTTACTCCGCTTCAACGTAAATAGGTTCAAAAAGAAAATTCTTTTCAAATTCACAACTCATTTGGTGTCATAAAACATTTTTGTATTTCCCCTTTTGTTCAAGAACCATTATTGACATCACAATGTCTCACTCCAACTCTCTGCTTATCCTGAACTTGAAAATTTATTTTATCAATCTGTGCTGCGGCACTAACAACAAGTACGAGTACGTACCTCTATCTGACAATGAAACTGTCCATTATCACAATTGTGAGCATGAACAGAAGGAAATATATAAAATTTATGCTGACAACTTCCCCATTTCCACTAATTTAATCGCACTATCACAATTCACTTTTTTTTTCTTCAATTTTTGTTTTATTTACTTACAATTGTTTCGATTGCCTCCAAAGAGTTTATGGAATCGTAAAAAGTCTGGTCGGCCGCCAAAATATTTTCCATTCTGATTAAGCACTTCACGAATGAGTTCCAAATTATTAACGACCAAACAGCGTGTTGTGCCCAGTGTCAGTGAATAAACATCGCCAAATTGTTTAGCTAATTCGGTGAATCCTTGAAATGGCACAGCATATTGTCCTAACAATGCTAAATTGCCTAAAACTGGCCATGGCATTGGCCCTGGTGCTTGTTTCAATACCACAGTTGTAGACGACGACGGCAATAGATTTGGGTCAGTTGTTTTAGTTGTTGATGATTTTTTATTGAATTGTTGGATTTTTGTTATATGAACTTTACGAACACACTCGTACACAATACGCAAGTAAAAATAAACCAAAATCATTAAGACTGATCCTGTAAGGACACTTGTTATAATCAGTCCCATTTTCTATTCTTGTTTTTTTTATTTTTTGAATCGAATCACTTTTTTTATTTAAATTTATTTTTAAAGAAGTATTAGAATTTTTTTTTTAATATTTATTCACTACAGTTTATTATGAAACTAGTTGAATCCCGAAAGAATGGTTTGCCTCTGGGCAGAGATTGAATCATGAAGATATCGCAACATGAACTGAGCACCATTCAATATCGTCGTTTGCTTTTATATTCACCACATCCCACAGCCATAACGACACAACGGTCGGTAGAAGCACGGTGCACGGCGGCGGCGCGACGGCGAGGCGACGCGACAGAGTGTATTTTGTCTCTTATTTTTCCTTCGGTATTCGACACAAGATACACTTTTACTGACAGTGACATAGCTAAAGGTAAAGCTGAGAGTGGAGCTGTAAAAGAGCTCAAAGAAACCAAGAGAATTCTTGTTCTGATGAAGAGTGAATTGTAAGATTTTCACTTCCTGGCCAATGAAAAGGTGGATGCAAGACATATGCAATGATCATAAGGAAAAAAACATGTGGCTTTAGATTCATGTTGCTGTATGCATGCATATTTGTAGCGGCTGCTTTTTCACAATCGCGGTGAGTTTAATTGAGTATCAGACCAACGAAGCCTGGCTTGAAAGATCTTTTTTTTTTGATAAGTTAAGAAGAGATAAGGAAAGAAGAAACAATTATTTTATGTCGGCTGGTGTGTGTTTAAAACACTGGGCAGGGCATATTAACAGTGATTGCCACTGGTACATGTTACACTTGAGGTTGAACTTAGGGTATAACACTTTTCTTCTGAAACTCAATGTACCTACATTTGTGAATGTAAATGTAGGCCTAGGCAGATTTTATCTTTCATTACAGGGGTGAAATGAGATGAATTTGCATTTTGAGAGTTTTCTCAGGCATTAGTAGACAATGTTTCCAAGTAAGTATTCAGATATTTTCGATATTCGAAACAGATCCAGGAATTCGATATCTGAGCTATCTGGATCGTTTCGTATGCCCAAATATACAAAAATTGCGAAGTATGGTTTCAAATATTCTGATAACTTCAAAGATTCGAATAGTTGCAACATTCGCTTTCATTTAAAACAAAAATTGAAATGATCTTGGAGCAGATTGGATGAATATTTTCGAAGTTATGGTTCCTTTGGCGCGTTTTGAAGAAATCATGAGAGTTAAATTTTCGTAATGCAACATCTCACGAAAGTCTTATGGTAAAGTAAGTTGGTTTTTTAAAAACTTCTGCACTGATTTCAAAAATTCTTTCATCATTAGAATTCTACATTAGTTCCGAGTAACATAGGCCAAATTTTATTCCCTTATTCCCTCACAAGCCTCATTGTGAGACATGCGCCCTGGGGCTCCCCGCTCTGTTCCAACTCATGTATCTGTTCCCACAGAAAATTACTTGCGTACTTACGGTGTGCATGGCAGTCCAGGGAGAACCTGGCCGTGGCGTCTAACAGTGGGACAGAAGTAGTGGTTTTGTGCGCTTAAAATGTTTTGATCAGCTTAAAGTGATTCTTTGTGTATTAAAGCCTTGCATAAAGAATTTAAATTTAACTTTTTTTTAAGAAAAAACGAATTTGTGGGGTTCTTAACATCTTAACAGGATATAATAATATCCGTGTCGCCGCAATCTGACAATGAATTTGGCTTAATCGGACCAAGACAACATAGAAATATCAAATAAAATTTCTCGATAGCTCACTTCGTTTTCAAGATATCGATACTTTAAAGTGGAAAAAATTTTCTGCTTTACATATGTAAATGTTCGACAAGCGCCGGCGCCGCAATAGAAAATATCTCATTTCGTTCTAGAGATATCGATACTTGGAGCCAAAAAAATAAAACAATTAAAATTTTCGACTTCAAATATGAATATCTCAAAAACGTAGCAAGTGAAATATCGAAAAAATCATTGTCAGATTACGCCGCGGCGCTTATCCAATATTTACAAAATAAAGAAGCAAATGTTGACTTCAAGTATCGATATATCGAAAAGGAAGCAAGTTATCGAAAGATTTTATTTATTTGTTTTTGCATAATTAAGCTAAATTCATTGTCAGATCTTGGCGCCACGCATATCTTACCACGGATATTCCCAAAAACAACAATTGGCACTCTTTCGAAATCGCTGACACTTGAGGGTGTATGTATTCTGGTGTAAGGTGTAGACATAAAAAAATAAAATTTTTTTAGAGATGTCTCAAAATTTAAAGGGAGATAGGTTTTTTCCTGAAGCGCAATCAAACTGGCTCTGCTTTATAACGATCCTTAAAAGTGTTTTTCACTTATGGTGTTTCAGTATGGTGGACTGCACTATAGATAAAGCAATTTATCGAGACAGTCTCAGCACATCTATACTCGGATTTGGTTCAAATATCCGAACAATCTAGAACGGATTGGAAGGACCGATCATTCTTGGAAAACGAATACGTCCATTTTTATACGGACGACCGGCGCCGGCGTCATGCCATCTCCCACTTCAGTTCTATTACATCTAAACTTGCATTATGGCAGAATTAACTTCTTTTGGGTATGGAGAAAGGCATTCTAGGTTATCAACCAACCTACAAAAGCGGCTTTTCTATGTCTTCAGTAGCTAGCGAAAGCGATTCTACCGATTATTTCTCAACTTGCATATTTTTTTTACCTTTTTGTTAAAATTTGGAATCTCATTCCCATCGTGGCATCTTACTTTGCATTGTGAGAATTCATTTCTCCTTTTTCTCTTTGCCCTTTGAAGGCCTTTTTGTACTGGTCGAGGATAGTTGGAAGGGCACTCGATTGGAAAAGGCATTGGTTATCTCTTGCGGTTGTAGCTTCCCGATGTCATATCCGCTTATAGTGCTCGGTTGGGTGGCCCGTGAACAAAATATCACCAATCGTAACGAATCGATTAGATTAGATTTATTGACTTCAGTAGTAATACAATTTTCATTTTCTTAATTTTGAATGTTACATAAGCCTGAAAATGTTTTGCCGAAAGCCGTCTACCAGATTAACATTTATTTTATAAAAGATATGAAAAAACTAATATACATTATAATTATTTATTTTATTTTTTAACTAAATTTGAAAGCAAAATATTAAAAACTTTCTCGGACTATACATGTTCTGTAACTGAAGGCATTCTATTTCTCACAATCATGAGGGAATGGAGGGACCTACAATTTTCGACTAAAGACGATCCCAACCTCGTTCTTCATTCAGAATGCTAATTGTTTCCTCTAAATTGAGATTTTCAACGCCGAAGAAGCGCTTTCGGAACTCCTTAAGTATTGGGCACAATATTTGCAGCTCTGGTCGATGTGGAATGTAATTCAAACCGTTGAAAATCAAACTAATTTTTACAGAAGTGTTTTCAGCTAGGAAGTCGGTTTTATCGTTTAGAAAGTGGTTTACTTTACTGTAGTAGGCTCTGTACATAGACGATTCAGCTTCCTTCATGAATTTATCATACATCATATTGCCATCTTTCTTCAGTAAATCTTCAAATTTCACCTTCAGTGAATCGGGGTTTTCTACTCCTAGGTAGATGAACACTCGGATGCCAGATTCTTCCACTCTTTTACACATGTTCATCCCATGTTTATAACTTGCCTTCATACTATTCGCGGAATCCTCTCTTCGTTCATTGTCATAACTCCTGTCACGTAATTAAAATGTAATTTAAGTGTGTCCAAAAATAGCGGTGCTATACCTGTCTCAAGGTGAATCATATAATTTAAAGCATTACTTGGCAGTCTAATGGTAGTTTTTATAAAAAAACGGAGAAACTTCTCTACAAGAGCAATATCCCCATACCTGACCGCCGTAGAACAGGATTGCGAATTCAACTTCTCCACACAGAACACATTGCACGCTTAGCTTCCGCCAATTTGGCTTCCAGATTTAAGTTGGCGGTAATCAGGACTCCCAGATATTTATACTCCTTTTGATTTCTATCGGCTCCTCATCGAACGTCTATTTCTGACTCCGAGAGTATCTCCCGCCTCCATTTCTCAATATCATCATTTTGGATTTTGAAAGATCTACCGACAGATTCCATGTTTTACAATATTCTTGAAGCCTGTTTACCATCAGCTGCATCCCATCAATAGTTTCAGCTATGTCGTCTGATGACGTCGATGTCGTCTGCAAACATCAGCGTTGGAGTATTCTTTCCTCCCACGGATATTCTACCTTTCACGGCATCAGTTATATCATTAATGTATATAAAATAAAGAGGAGGGTACTTAGAACACATCCTTGCTTGACGCCCATCGACGTATCAAACTCTTTTAAAAGTGATGTTCCATCCCAAACTCGTGCTGTATTTTCTTTGTACATTGCTCTTATGATCGATACAATTTTTGCTGAGATTCCATATTTATAGAGCTTATTAAAGAGTGCTTCTAGGGGTATTGAATCGAAAGCTGTTCGAAAATCGACAAAAATATAACTTTTTCCCTTTTTTTTATGAATATCAGCAATATTCATCAATGACAAAATTTTATCAACTGTGGAGTGATTTTTCGAAACCTTGCTTGAAAAACCTTTAAAATTTTGTTCGATTCAACCCACTCGCTGGGTCTGTGGTGTAATACTGATCTTTGCCATTGCCACTGTATTTAAAAATGAAATTCCTCTATAGTTTACTGGATCGTTTAGATTGCCTTTTTTATGAATCGGGAAGATTATGGCTTTTTGAAAGCTAACAGGAACGTCAGCTGTCTCAAAAATTCTGTTATACCCCAATGTTAGTAGTCGTATGAATTTTGTTGGTAGGTTTTTAAAGTATTCAAATGGTATTCTGTCTTCTCCTAGCGCTTTATCATCTTTGGCATTTTTAAAAACACTTTGTACTTCAGATTGCGGGATAAGTGCATCTAGATATTCATCCACGATTAAAGGTGCTGCGTAGTCCGCAGTGAAACGATGGAGCAGATTCGTAAAATTAATTTTCAGTTCTTCAATGCGTAGACCCATAGCTATTAATTGCCTTTCTGCCACTAACAAATCTAACTGCAGAATTCCGTTGACGTTTTCGCTTTATTTATTATTTCAATGTTTTTCTCATCAAAATATCGTTTTTTAGCATTACAAAGATCTGAAGTTTTTGTTTGCTGTTGCATAGAGGCTTTTAAAGTAGCAGCTGTTAGATTTTCTGAATAATCGCAAGTACGGAATTATCGTCTTTTTTTTCTGTTCCGGCGTGGATAAATATCGAGCTTATGTTGGCAAATGTAGAACGGACGCCGGGATTGTCATGACACACTTACTAAAACCAGATTTAATCCATGAGTCCACCTATAACTAAAAATCCGCACCCAAATTAGCGTTGTTTCAGTTGGCTGTAGAAGTCGCAGTTTTTCATCTTCCTTAAGCGCAGCCCATTCTATTACACTTCTCAAACTGGAGTTATATCTGCTTTGCAGCAGTAAAGGGCTTCTGCTAGTTCTCCGGCTGAATGCAACCCTTTTTGGGTTTTTGCGTTCCAACTGCAGATTCAAAGGCTCTTGTCTTTTTTTCGTTTACTAGCGTCGTCAACGCTGAAATCATTACTGTCAACCTTAGAGGCCTAGGTTCTTTTGGAGTCCCCTTAGACATGAAGAACCGGATAATCTGGTGCCAGTTCCCTCTGAAGGGAACTCGCTAGGAGCTCATCCCCCAACTCCCATCATCATTTCTTCAATACTCTGTCCCAGTATTGAAATACCCTGAAAAACCTTTAAACCAAATACATCGGAAAAGCTCATTCAGAATACCAACAAGGCCACTATATACTGCTGCATTTTGAACCCTTGATGATAGATTTACACGCATCTGCAGCCATAAAATTATCAAAATAAGAAAAATAATAAGTAAAATAGCCAAAAAAAGTAATGAAAATGAAAAGAAATTGATTTGACACAAAAATATTTCATTTCCGATTCCAAAGCTGCCAACAAGTTATAACTGATTATAGCAACTTCGAAAAGCGATATGGAGTTTCTCCTTTCTGTACTTCATAATCTATGTTCCTATATTCGTCTTGCTTTACCATTCTGCACTTCTGTACATGCAGATGCATGTAAATCCACTTTGATTGTTTTCTGCCTTGGTCTGAGGTGAAAATGGTTACGATATATAGAATAGTTTTTGGAACGGTTTAAAAAAAACTAAGATGTTGACTTAATCTCCAAATTATTTTATTTATTTTTAGGAAAGTTATTTCACAATAACTGAACTTTACAAAACCATGATCTATTTTATTTTGCAGTATTAAGGAAGTGAAAACATAATAAGTATTTCAAGAATGTGTGATGTAAAACCAATCAGGAAGTTTTAATTCCATCACAGTGTTTCCTTCCCATGACTTAAGATGTTCATTATACTTGTATTGCCTATGACTACAATTGCTTTTACTAATTGTGACCATACGATCATCCCAAACAAAGAGAGTGTCTTTTTCGTCTATAGGTGGTTCAATTGAAGCCCTATTGATAACTTCGTTTGACTTCCAGTTGAACAAAATGGTTGAATTATGAAAAACATTCAATAAAAGATCATCATTAATAAGTCTAGTAAGAAAAAGGGTTTCGCTGTAAGTTTGTTTGCAAGTTGATGATAGCTTCAGTGACTTATCGTAAACGAAATGATGCCATATTTTGTTATCGTCGTAAATGGATATGCATAACAAAGTGGTTGAATACGTAAAAAGTATAGAATCTGTACACAAATTAGAAGGATACACGCTTAAAGAAAACACGGTGGTCCATTGATTGGTCGTTGAATTCCATTTATCCACAGTACATCCCCGATAATCTTTACTAGTAATCCCACCAATGGTATAAAGACTTCTATCAAATTCAAACATTTTGAGTGAATGCATTGGTTTAGTGAGTGACGCAAACGGAGTCCACTTCGAAGTCCTCAAATCAAACGAATAAGCAGTGCTTGTCTTCCCAGACTCAGAAGATATCATAAAAGTCATGATTAATTTGCCTTCAAAAGTAATGGTTCTGTACCTATTACGGACATCGCAGGGGGGAAGTGGCACTAAATTGCAGATCCATTTGCCCAATTTGGAAGAATAAGACTTAGTGTTTAAGGTGTTTGTAGATTTATCCCAGCAATACAGTGTAAACAATACCTTCCCACTCCTCTGATTCACAACCTTCTCTGGATACATCAACTGGTGTTTCGAAATCGAATGCCACTTAAAGGCCTCACTGATAATTTTTATACACTCAATAGTTTTGCACTCAGGTTCAATTTTATCTGCAATGAATTCAGGAGACAAGACTTGAAAACGTATATGTTGAAGAAGTTTATCCATGGATAACCTCCGCTGGGCCGCATCATAATTCACCCACAACTGAAGGCTTCTGAAGACGTCCTCCTCACTGTCTACTTGAAGTTCGTCACTTGCAAAAAGCTTACATAGTTGATCTACATCCAGATTCAAGAACTCTTCCGATTTGGTAATTTCCATAAAATGCTCACAAACAAAATTTATCGATCTCTCCAAAAGCTCCACCAAACCGTATCGCTCCGCAAAAATATAAATTCCCAGGCAGTTGGAAGTTTCGAGTCGTTTGGCCATGAAATTACTGCATATTGTTTTCAATGAAGCGATTTCAAACAGGTGGGCTGCTTTCAGTACATCTTCAACAGTGTCTGGTGTCAGTTCAATAGAGGCAGAGTAAATGTAATCGACAACTAATGTTAATGTTTTCCCATCGACTTCCATATTTACATCTTCTTTGAAGTATTCTTTCATTGGGGTTCGAAACATTGCCAGAAAATACTCACTGGCTGCAGAGAGTACAATTCTATGGGCGTCAACTTTAACGTTCCCGTTGTTGGAGATCAGAGTAACATCACAATAAATTTTTTCTTCGCGGAACTCTTGCATTCTCTTCATGCACGTTTCTGTGATTTTCGGTGCTAAGTTAAAATTCATTGTTTTAAAAATTGTAAATGAATCACTGTTTATACTTAGAGTGGGTTTTGCAGATAAGAACCTTCTGTGCTTGCGTTTAGAGAGAAACTGGATACTGGAACTAAAATTGTTTTCAAATATGCATTGATGTTGTCAATTTCAGGGTTGGGACTTTACTGCAATTGCAGTAGATCTACTGCACTTTTCTCGAAAAATAAATCTACTGCCTTTAAATCAAATCTACTGCACTTTTGTTCTTACTCAACCGTATTTATTAGATTTCGCTATAACACGCTTAAATCGCAAAATAGTTATGCAGTGAATAAGAACTTATTAAAACTTTATTCAGTGAATAAAATTCCTTATTTATAATCCTTTTCATCACCCATTATAGTTTTTCATACCTTATGTCAAAATCATAAAGAAATTCTCTAATTTGGTTTCTCAATGGTTAAAACTGACAACAGAAATTTGTTTTTGTTTATATTTTCTTAACTATGGAAGATGAAATGTAGGTCACACAATGTACGTTATTCTATGTATTTATGTACTTCTATATTATTCTTTGGCTTTAATTTCTAGTTGTTTTGTTAACGTTTCGCAACTGGAAAACTTGTAAGAAATCAATTTACAAAAAAGGAAAACAATGCATATTTCTTTCAATTGAAACACAATTACTACATCCAAATTATTTATAAAGTTAATGTAATTTGAGTACATTTCCATTTTAGTTATAGTAAAAGTCTCCAAGTTGTAAATAAACCACTGAATGAAAACTCAATACTCAAAATCAAGTGAAATTTATGCGCTAAAACACGCTTAAAACACTCATATCGGCGTTTAAGCTATTCAGTTTTTATTCACTGACAAAAATCCTAACTAATATTATAAATGTGAAAGTCACTCTGTCTGTCCGGATTTCTATGTTACCGTCTCCTGCCCAAACTACAGAACTGATTAAAATGAAATTTTGTACAGAGATAGTCTAGAACCTGAAGAAGGACATAGGCTGTACATTTTATCCCTATATTCCCACGGGAACGGGAACGTATACGGGAACTTTAGAACTACAACACCGATTTCAAACATTTTTCCACCGATAGAATGCTTCACTATCCCAGAGTAACATAAACTTTAATTCATCCACATATTCCTACGGGAAAGGGAGTCCTTACTAATATAATAAGTGTGAAAGTAGCTCTATCTGTCCGTCGTTCTATGTTACCAGCTCCCGCCCAAACTAGCAAACCGATTTAAATGAAATTTTGTACAAAGGTTGTCCTGAACTTAAAGACGGACATAGGCTGTATTTCATTCGAATATTCCCACGGGAACCGGTCCTCACTATTATTATAAGTGCAAAAGTAGCTCTAATTGTTCACCATTCTATGTTACCATCTCCCGCTCAAACTAATGAACAGATTAGAATTAATTTTTGTACAAAGATTGTTCAGAACCTGAGGAAGGACATAGGCTTTATTTTTTATCCCTATATTTTCACGGGAACGGGAACGTATACGGGAACTTAGAAACTACATCACCGATTTCAAAATTTTCCACCGTAAGAATGCTACACTATCCCTGAGTAGCATAAACTTTAATTCATCCACATATTCCTTCGGGGAAGGGAGTCCTTACTAATATAATAAGTGTGAAAGTAGCTCTGTCTGTCCGTCGTTCTATGTTACCATCTCCCGCCCAAACAAATAAACCGATTTAAATGAAATTTTGTACAAAGATTGTTCAGAACCTGAGGAAGGACATAGGCTTTATTGTTTTCCCTATATTCCCACGGGAGCAGGAACGTATACGGGAACTTTGACACTACAGCACCGATTTCAAAAACTCTTCCACCGTTCGAATGCTCCATAATCCCCGAGCAACATAAACTTTTACTCATCCCCATATTCCTTACGGGAATGGTCACCATGTTTCCACGGGAACGGAAGTCTTTACTAATATTATAACTACGAAGTTAAATCTGTCTGTCTATTTCTCTTTGTTACCAAAACCCGCCCAAACTATTGAACTTATTTATATGAATTTTGGTACAGAAACAGCCTAGAACCTGAGGATGGACATGGACATATACATATGTTATGCAATATGTTTTATCCCTGTATTCCCATGGGAACGGGAACTTGGAAAATACAGCACCCATTTCAAAAGATGTCCACCGTTAGAATACTACACTATTCCCGAGTAATATAAACTTTAAGTCGTCCTCCGGAAACGGCCCTCATATTCCCACGGGAATGGAAGACTTTAGTAACATTATAAATCCGAAATTAACTCTGTCTGTCTGTTTTTCTTTTTTTATATTTACCGCCCAAACTATTGAACCGATTTATATGAATTTTGGTACAGAGATAGTCTAGAACCCGAAGTTGGACATCCTTACTAATATTACAAATCCAAAACGTTTTGATTCCCCGTTTTCCTTTAATTCCCACTGATTGGTCATTAGGTTTGTTCGTTGTTCGTTTTTTGAGAAACCTAAATTCACCCTGAATGTCAAATTGAGTGTTTTTTGAGCCATAGGTTTGCCATAGGTTTTCCCCAAACTCGCCCCAGCTTTTTGCTGTGGCTATTTGAGGGCTGTCAAATGACATGTATTTTTTTTTTTTAATGACAGGGATGTGTGGTGATTGTTGGTTTAGCGTTTTTTGAGAACTGGAAAACCCAGGTTTTTTGGACAACTCATAGGGTTGTCAAGAAAACCTCGGTCAACCCTGGGGAAAGTTCAACGAACAGACCTGTTATAAATAAGGCTAAGACGCTTTAAGTTGCTGGTATGTATTCGTTTAGAAAAAAATCCCATGGCAAATTTATGTGAATCACGTGTGTCAATCCCACAAAACCTTTTTATTTCGCAAAAGATGGAAAAAATAAGAACATCGTGTGCAAACCTATACTTAAATAAAATAATATAACAATGGTTTACTAAAACGCATGAATGTGTCTTATTTGCAAAATAAGTAGCCTAAAAAATTAAGAATGCCGCTGAAAGTCACTATTTCACGTGGACGAAGTCGCGGGTACAGCTAGTTGATTATAAATACGATTTTTGTTTTGTTCAATGATTAAGCGTGTTTTAAAGTTGTGCGGAGTTTATTATGCGATTATAGATACGGTTGACTATGTATAACTAAACAGGTCTTTACATTGAAATTTTTAAATATTATATTAGTATGGATTCAGTCAGTACCAATGCAGGATTAGAAAGTACCTTACATTTATCTTTCCTATACGGATATGCATTCTGGGATCGAGTTCTAGCGATAAGTATATTGCTTCTCACAATTTTGAAGAAAGCAAAATTTTTGAAATAAAAAAATGTTTGGTTCAATTTTATGTAGAAATTTGTGATTAAATAAAAAAGCGTTTTAATTTTAATAATACACAATTAAAACTTCTTAAGTATTTAGATGCAAATGTAGTGATATATTCTCTATACAATGACCTCGATTTGGCCATTGTAGAGTCTTTTCCTTTCTTTAATTTGATTTGATTGAAAATTTTGAAGAACTTAACATTGTTTGGAGGACTTTGTTGGGAAACCAATATCTTTTAGATAAATATTATGATGCTGTTGACATAACAGCTTTTAGGGTCAAACTTAAAAATGAAGAAAACACTTTTGGGAAAAAAATTTAATAGTTTATGTACATTGTACATATATGTTAATTTTATGATCACTGCCACATAGTAGTACCGCAGCAGATCGGAAATTTTCGACAGTTAGTTAAGTGAAGGATAAACTTCGCAAAAAATTGAATATAACCATTTGTCGACGGACAATAAAAAAAAAGCAATAAATAGTTAGCAATTATGACAGTACTTTTTTTAATTCAAAGCTGATGTTCATGGATGAATTTTTAAGTGAATTTGCTTTGAAGAAAAATGTTTATTTTTTTATCTTAAGTTATTTATGTATGTGAATCTATGTTTAAAGTTGTTCATGTTTTGAAAATGAAAAATCTACTGCAGAACAGTTGAATCTACTGCATTTTTATTTCAAATCTACTTCGGACATTTTTCCAAAAAGTCCCATCACTTGTCATTGCATTGGAAAACTACCAGAGATAAGAAATTAATTAGATGGCAAACTGCACACACACATTGAAACTGCCTACAAGCTTGTTTCACCTCTACTACTTTGAGTACAGCTTCCACTCCACCTTTACTTTACACAAAATCTCACTACTACCACTTTGAGTACAGCAAATCTCACTACTACCACTTTGAGTACAGCTTCCACGTATTCACAGACAGAGGATGTGATTACAAAAACAACAATGTAAACAAATGGTTGTTGCTTTATAAGCGCCTAAGCTGAAGTAAGACTTCTTATTAAGAGCATATTCAACTTTGAGAGCTAGAATCAACTGCATATCATTTCTCGGAGAGCCATTGTAATCTGCACTTCTGCAGTAGCATTAGTGCAAGCGTTATCATCATTTTATTGCTAGTTAAAAGCTGCTTTCGTGGTGTTAAAATGCACGAATAGAGCTGTAAATATGATGCTAGAATGCCTGCATGTTCTACAATAGAAACAAAATGAGATTAGCATTTTGGTTTAGAGCACTTTCAGCTCTAAAGATTATCAAAAGCTATTTTTGTAACACACTCTGCTGTAAATGGTAATATAAAAAGATTTACTTAAGTGGTAGTGAGAAAATAATAATATTAATGAAAACTGCAATGCAAATTGTTTCCTTGTATTAGAACTTTGCAATAAGCTCTTTTCAAACATACATTCATAAGTCTTGAGTGAGAAAATGTTCGAAACATTTGAATAGAAAATACTACGAAACATATTATCGTGACAGTGAAATGTTAAATAACACGATAGAGACAATGCTGAGTAATGATTTCATATGCCACTCAATTTTCATCACAAAAAAACATAGAAGTTGCACTTCGAAAATTTACAACGCGCCTTCGAAATATTAAACTTTTAATAATAAATAAAAACAAAATCAAAAAAGTCTTATGGAGAAATTGGTAAAAAAAATTGGTAGGGTTTACCAAAACAACAATTTCAATAACGCAACAAAAACATCTCTTTTAGAGCTACCATACATCCCATAGTGTAAAACACTGTTGTCTTAAGAAATTTTCTAGAACAGCATAATTATTTGAAAGCATAAAGCTTCCGTTTGGCTCTTAGTACATATCTCAAGCAGATCTTTAGAGCGTATCTTTAGAGCAACTAGCTTTACAAGGTTTAAGAGCTTGGAGATGTTATAAGTCACACATTTAGAGCACAAATTAAACTAAAAACTGTCAGTGGCTGTTACAAAGTTCAATATAGAGCAGTATAGCCATAGACTTCACTCTGTTAAGTCTTTTTTTAAACAGCAGCACCTTACTCGTCTCTAAAAGGATCCATTGGGCTCTTTGGGATAAGGGATCAGAAGAGGTTCTAAAAAGGGGGTTGAAGGAGTGAAGAAGAGCGATTGATTGATGATGATTAGTATTTTAGTATTCGGAAACTTTTTTGCACCTAATGGAGTTCTGAATGAAATTTAGGACTGACCACCACAGTGAGAGATCTTCGAAAAGGGTGGTCGAAAGGTATTCTTCGAGTGCTCGGTCTTGATTGAACCAAAGATGGGAACTCACAGAAGAAATTGACTAACTGACTGATCCTTCCCCTGCTTCGTAGTCTAAACAACCTCTACATACATATATCAGATGTCATTATGTTTAGTCTCATCATGTGCGTGGTCATTGACTTGATAAAATTTCAACGAAAAGAGCTGAAGTTAAAATGAAATTTTTTTTCTTCAAAAATCTGGTCGTTGATCCTTAGAACCCCGAAATTCTGCTCCCCCTTTCTTCGTTTGGCATGAGCGTTGAATTATTCTGGATGAATTCGAATTATGGCCCGATTTTGGGCAACCTACCCGCCTCTTAGCTCTCATTTATATCACGATGTTCTGGAACTGAAGAAATGAAGTGATGGAATTCATCACGTACAGCAATCTTAATTTACTGCGGCAACTATGAATGAGATAGCTTTTATGGCTAGCCAGGCTATCTGTGCTACAATGCTTTTTTTTTTGATAAACTCACACCTAGCGCGCTCACCAGAATGTTCGAGTCTAGGAAACGTTTTAAAAGCTTTGTTGATCTATAGAAGGGTAGTCTGAAAAGATGCTTGACCGATGACCTTTTGTTGCCACTATGTGAAGGACAGATACATAATCTGTTTTTAAAGCCTTCCACCCTCCCCAACGGGATGACTAAGGGTCCATGAGTGGAAATCCCTTTCCCAGTAATTCTATAAGCAGTACCTTATTGGTCGCCATCTCTTCTTGAAAACATCTAGGATAGCTACAGTTAGCTACTGAAAAGTATTAAGAGTTCGGTTGGGATGGTTGTCTTTCTCATGGCATTAAGCCGATACATGCAATTTTTTGGTCATGTTTTTAAGATGAGTTGCCTTTTCTGATGATGGCCACTATGCCAATCAAACGTATGTTAGGATGGATGTGTATGTGTATCCAGCAGTTTTTGACAATGCTAGCTTCGATGGTATGTGCAATGCTGCCAGAGAACACGGTGTGGACGAGTCATTAGTGTTTTGGATTAAAGCAATGCTAGTGAATAGAACCGTAATCGCCAAGGCGGAGTGTGGAAAACATGTTGCAATTGGAGTGAATAAGGGTTGTCTACAAGGTGGCGTTTTATCTCCTCTTCTGTGGTGCATGTTGATCGACTCTCTACCTGTAATGCTCAATGGTTCTAAAGTTCATGCCCAAGCATATGCAGACGACGTCGCCGTGCTCTCGATTGGCTCCAGCCTCCAAGCTGTCTATTCCCAAGCACAGGCTGCGCTTTATATGATTGACACCTGGTGTGTTAGAAACGGTCTCTCCGTCAATCCTCTTAAAACCGAGGTTGTCCTCTTCACGAGACGTAGAAAATTTACTGGTCTCACCCAACTCACACTTAAAGGCGTCAACATCCCCTTTTCAAATGAAGTTAAACATCTTGGAGTAATCCTGGATAACAAACTTCTTTGGTCCAAACATGTCGAGTCTAAAACTACTAAAGCACTGTCAGTTTTCTGGCAATGTAAAGGAGCCTTTGGGTCCTTTGGATCTATACGGCTATGATAAGACCAATCATCTCCTATGCGTCAGTTGTGTGGTGGAATAAGCTCTCGCGTAAATACGTTATTGCCTTGTTTGCCTAACTTCAAAGAACAATTTGTCTGGGTGTTACGGGGGCCTTCCCCAGCAGACCGGGAGCTGCTCTCGACGCACTGTTGAATCTTCCTCCCCTTGATACCTACATCATGGGGTGTACTCTCAAGACCACTTCTCGTTTAAAGAGTTGGTCTCTGGCACAATTCGCACTGGAGCTTTGAGGAGCTCGCAAGCAGCATATCTTTGGACTCACGTCTAATGGATATGTCGTCTGACACGATGATCCCAAGGCTCAAACTGCGTCAAAATTACTCAGTCAACTTTCCTTCGATTCAGGACTGGCTCACTCCAGAATCTGAGCCTGTAAAGAACTGTTATCGTATCTTCACAGATGGCTCCAAAACCGACGAGGGTTCTGGTGCTGGTGTCTTTGTAGAGAGCGACGACATACGACTGCACACATCTTTGGGATTATACGCATCCGCTTTCCAAGCGGAGGCATATGCTATCCTTATGGCCTTGAGCCACGTTACGAACAATGGATGGACGGGGAGAAGTATCTTTGTTTGCAGCGACAGCCAAGCTGTGCTTAAGGCCCTTCTCAACCCTCTAAGCACGTCGAAAGTGATCCAGGAATGCAAGAGCTCTCTGAAAGCGATCGGAAGATTAAATTCCTTGAGTCTCATATGGGTTCCGGGCCATCACGGCATAACTGGAAATGAGATCGCCGACGAACTCGCTAGGCAGGGATCTCAGACAGCTTTCTCAGGACCTGAACCGTCGCTTAGTTTGCCAGCATCCTCAGTGAGGGCTTCAATCAACGATTGGATCTGTGAAGAGCACAACCGTAGATGGCATGCCTCCATTGGATGCAGACAAACCAAGCGTTTGTTCCCCAACGTTAGTAAGAAGACTGCAACATTTTTGCTAGCTCGTAGCAGAAAACACTGTAGAAAGCTTATTGGCGTTGCCAGCGGGCACTTCTCTTTTGCCAAACACCTAAATGTGTTAGGCTTAAGTAATACCACACTCTGTGAATCTTGTGGAAAAGATGAGGACACCGCAGAGCACTTCCTCTGTGAATGTCCTGCTTTTTCTCACATGAGGTTAGAGATACTCGGCGCAGACATGGTGAGAGCTGGTAACTTAGGCTCCTTATCATGGTAGCGTCTTTTGTCTTTTCTCCGAACATCTGGAAAGCTATAACAAATAGAAGGCTTCTATCTGGTAGTACAATGGACCGGTTTTTAGGTCTGAGTGCTTCAGCTGGTATTTTAAAAACCCCGAACAAAAAGAAAAAAATGTGTATCCAGTAAATTGTTTTGAAATCAGGAAACCATATTTTTATTTTTAAATTCTACTGCTGGTGTAAAAAGTTGTGAGTGCTTTTTTCTTTTGAATTTATTTAAAGTTAAGTTAACTATCTAAAATCAAAATATTTTTCAATGCCATATAAATTGTTCAACCATCAATAGTGGGTGGAATTTTATCCTGGATATTATACGTTTTCCTCTTGAACAAATTATTTTCTGTCCTGGCGTTACGTTCGCAGCTTAGCGTCCAATTGATGAGCTTGTTAAGTGACGTCTGGAGAAAGGTACAGAGAGATTTTGTGAATGACATCGAAATATGCCACAACTTTGACTCGTATATAAGAAAAAAAAAAAACTTCTACTCATTAACATTACTATTCTTTGTATACCACCTAGATAACTCTAAATTAAAAAAAAAAACGCCGAGGATTTCAAGGCTACTGGAATTTTTGTATATTTAAAAAACTGTTTTTGGGGTGAAGAAAATGAGTAAATATTCAAATTTAATCTTCTCAATTTTCAAGTAATAATGAATTTAACATAACAGTATAAAGAACGCGTCCAATATACAATACACATACACATTGCACACTCAACGTCAATTTATATACAAAGTTTCGAGTGTAGCAAGCGAATATAATACAAAAAAGAACAGCCATATTCTTATAAATGATTTGATCACAAAATTTTTAAGGGGATGTAGCTCAGTGGTAGAGCGCTCGCTTCGCATGTGAGAAGTCCCGGGTTCAAACCCCGGCATCTCCAACTGGCTGACCATAGTCACTAAATTTACTTTTTTTTTCTTGTTCTCTATGTAGATACAAAATTCATGTGCAGAAAGAACACACAAGCCGTGCAAATAGAAATCAAGATGAGTTTTGTAAGATGCTCGTCATTTCTGCAGGGAATTTTCTTAAAGCTGCGCAGTGAGTGGAATGAAGAAAGACGTAGTTCGTGTGGTTTAAGTTCCTATCACCTACTGTTTGAACTCCGTTACTTGTTATTAATTAATACATTAGTCGAAGTTATGATTTTACAAGTTGATTGCATATAAAATCACATGCTGTTGAAAGAAATGAAAAGTAACTAAAAGACCAGAAAATATAAGTATTTTATTGATATAGCAATGACCAGTGTAGACCGTAGACTGCAAGTCTTCGTAGAGTTTAAAAGCACGCAAAAGTCTAAAAGCAATGGTAAATCAGTGTTACGTTTGTCATTGGTGGGACGTGGAGAAATGTTATGGGGACGTCAACAATCAAGAGGTCGGATTTATTAAATTTGTAGACGATTATTATCGTCCAATTGTCTGTCGTCGATTGTATCGTCAGAAGATTGTGTCATGCTACTTTGCTTTCAGCGATTTAAAGATAGTTAGCTTCTTTACTATCGTTAGATTTGTTACTTGTTGACGATAGTCATTTCAAACGTTACGGAATCGAGTCAATTATTGAACAACTTAACGGTTGCAAATCTGTCCTCAAAATGTCTCTATTACATCAAATTATTGAGATATTTAGCTTCAAAAGTCGTATAATACCTACACGGTCATGCTTTTTTTGTTTTGAAGATAACGTTAGTCTCGAAAAGAAATTTGAGCCAGAAACTACATATTAGAAGGTTTTGGATGTGTTGAATTCAAATTCATTCACAGAATTGGTCTATCACATCAGGCATCAGGGTCTTGAGATTAAGGCGATCAGAGTAAGGTCAAGGCATCAATGCTTTATTTTTTTGGGAAACCTGCCGTTGTAGCGTAAATGTCTGACTGAATTCGAATTCAGCACCCAAAGATTTTTAAAGAATGTGATTTGTGACTCAAATTTCCTTTTGAAACTCTACGGTACATAATTATAAACGTAATCTTCAAAATAATGCATGACTTTGTATTACGACTTTTGAATTACTTGATTCTAGATATCTCAGTATATTGATGTATTAGAGCCATTTTGAGACCAAATTTGGATCCAGCAGATAGCAAATCATCGGAAAAGCAATTCTAAGGCCAGATCTGAAGTCAGCGAGCCAAAAACCTTTGAAAAATGTAGTTTGCTTTTGGCGGCAAAATTATTGTCGACCAGTGTTTTTTTACTAGCTTACCCGGCTGGCGTTAGTCGGGTCTAACTTTTTTAAAACGTAATTCACACAAAATTGCCTAAAAATTAAATGTTGTAAGGAACAACCGCTGACGCTGATGGGTCGAATTGGATATTGCCTGAGAGTTTTTAGATTTCCGAATAAGGGAATAAGAGAATAAAATATTGAACTATGTTTTGAAATCGGTCTAGCAGTTTTGTTTTGTTCTCGGTCCCATCCCCGTTTCCGTGAAAATATAGGGTTCAAACCTTAACAAGGACCATCTCTGGTCTAAACTAAAGAATTCGTTTGGCGGTTTATATCGGACAAACAAGGTTTGTTCGTTGAAGCCCTAGGGTCGTCCTGGGGTCGCCACAAAGCGTTTTTTGAGTCACCAAGAATGTTAAACTAAGTGTTTTTTGAGCTTTAGGGTTGACATGGGTTTGCCTTCAACTCGCCCTAGGTTTTTGCTGTGGCGATTTGAGGGCTGTCAAATGGCATGTGTTTAGACTCAAATGACAGGGATGTGTAGTGATTTTGTGGCTAAGCGTTTCTTGAGGACTGGAAAACATAGGTTTTTTTTTTTTTTGACAACTCATAGGGTTGTCAAGAAAACCTGGGTCAACCCTGGGTAAAGTTGAACGAACGAACTTACATACATTTCTATAGGTTAGGTTAGGTTAGATAAGGTTTAAATGACTGTCAGGAAAGCAACTGACACACATTAAATCCATTGTGATATTATAAGAAGTGTGTGAGGGAGTATCTCACTTAACTAAACCATTCGGAGCTTTTAATAAAGCGATGGAGGTGAAATAAGGGTATCTTTTTTCACCAGATCGCTTGGATCATCAAGGAAGTGTTCTCCTAGATGTAGTTTTCTCTTGAAAAGAGTGCAGGACATGAGCAGATGAGGTGTGGGATTGTCTCTTCTTCCTACTCGTTTAAGCAGCTTCTGCAGAAGCCGTTTGATGGAACGTCGAGTCTTCTGGCGTGTCTGTCTACCTATGAGGTAATGTTCGGTAATAACACCGATTACGGAGTCAATATAGAATCTTTTTATGAATATAGAAAGTGTCTTTTGCATTTCAGATTTAATTTTGGCCATATCTGTTTTGTGGCCACACAATTTGTGGCGTTTCTCCAACTGCTATTTGTTTTATCCATGGCATCTTGCTTTAGCATGAGTGTGCATGTGCATGTAGCGATTGGTATACCAATGTTCAACCTGCTAAATGAGGTCGGTAACCGGCTACATTTGTGAGGAGTTGATCGGCTTTGTATCTGCTACCTAGGATATCTCTGTGCCCCCAGAAATGGCGAATATTGAACTGTTCAGCCATCTCCTTGGTTGCTTGGCTGTCCGAGAAGATACGGACAAGTGGTTTAAGTGGTTTGGAAGGTGGAATGAGAGGCTAACGTTAAGTAACTGACCCCTTTTTCGGTTTTGAACCATCTATATTGAAATGAATTGAATCACCTCTCAAGAATGCTTCGTCTTTCCAAATTGTTTTCTTTGCCTCTAACATTTTATAAATTAATGATAATAGAGACTTGGAACTTGTTTTCAAAAACCAATTGGGTAATGTGAGACTAAGGAGTATGTTAAGGGCAACTGAAACTGAAGGTGCCGCAGTGCTCTGTTTACACAAATACAGGCTGTCGTAGTTGGTCATTCATTCTATCTAGCGCGTTCAACCATATCACTACACAGTAAGTAATTGGTCTGATGACTCAATATAGAGCCAGTAGTGGGTGATTTGGGGTAAAATCACCATTTAAAACCAATGGCTTTTTATAGGAAAAGAGAGCTGGTGGCTTTTAGCTTTTTGCCAAACATGATATCAAAATTCTTTGCCTAAAAGTTTGAGTTGGATTCTATTCATTAATGGAGTTATGGAATTTTGTATTTCCTGGTGAAGAGAACGAGTCCAGTCTTCTGAGGATTAACCCCTAGATGACCTTTCCCGCTGATTTTACTTGTTGTTAAGGACTTGAGCATGTTTTCCTAATACCACATTGGAGACGTTATCTGCATATCCAATCGCCTTAAAATCCCCCATACTTCTAATTTAACTAGAAGTTCTTTAAGAACTAGGTTCCATAGAAGAAGGGATAGGACTTCGCCTTGCGGAGTTCCTTTACTGACAGATAAGCCCTATAGAGTTGACTTGATTCTCCTATTTTTAACAAAACATTTATCAGTTCCATTATTGACTATCGACTATCGACTTTAAGATTTGTCACTGTCATTGTGATTGCCAGGCTACTAACGTTATTAAAGGCGCCCTCGCCCTCTATATCAAGGAATGCGGCACAGAGTGTATTCTTTGTGATAAATTCGATAGTACTACAACCAGGGTGTGCAGAACCGTTTCTACCGATTTCCTCTAGCAGATGGCGTGTTGTCCTGGAGATAAAAGTTTTGGATCTAGCAGTCCGCAGATGGATATCAATCAGTTGTTGTAAGGTTTTAACTTTTTTTTATAAGTAAGTATAGATAGATTTACTACCTCCCGTTTGCAGTCCCGTTCCCGTATGATTATAAGAAGAATAATAAACTGCGATGCGGAGGATCTTCCCATTTTTTTAATGTGTTCCCATTTTTAATTGGCATCTTGTAAAAAAAACGTAACTGATTTTTCTTGGTCCACCCTAGTGTATGTACATACAGTGATGGTCGTTAAAATAGAAACGGCACCCATATAGTAATATAAGTAGATATGCATAACTTTCTTAAAAGACATTTCTTCAGGTTGAAAAGAGGTTTAATTTGTAGCCCATGAATAAGAGTACACATTAAAACATTAATACAAGAAAAAAGGTAGACAATATCAAATACAAAAAAATAAACATTTATTTAATTCAAATTTTGTGTGGCCATAAAATTAGAAACAGAACATATAAAACACCACTCCAAGAAAATGCACCCCAAACTATTATGTATGGAGTGATGAATCTAAATTCAATTTGTTTTGGTCAGACCGTAAAGTGTACGTTAGACGTCCTCAGAAAAAAGAATTAGACCCAAAATACTCGCTGAAGACCTTGAAACATGGAGGAGGAAACATAATGGTTTGGGGTGCATTTTCTTGGAGTGGTGTTGGTTTTGGTTGGTGTTGGGTAGTAAAGATAAACGGTGGAATGGATCAACACGTTTATAAAGGCATACTGGAGAATGTCATAGAGTCTTTTTCATTCCCACACATGCCCATCAGTCATGTTTTTCAGCAGGACAGCGACCCAAAACATACTGCATACTTGTAAAGCTGTGGTTTGCGGATACAAAAACCAGTGTTTTGGATTGACCCGCGCAAAGTCCGGACCTGAATCCAATTGAGAACTTATGGGCAGACGTCGAGAGAGCATTAAAGTCCAAAAAATCTAAAAATTCGGACGAGCTTTTCAAAAACATTAAGGAAGTCTAGGACGGTATAGCACCATCAAGATGCCGCGCTTTGGCTGAAAGTATGGAAAGAAGATTGACTGCGTTTATACAAAAAAATGAAAAAATATTAATACTTACTCTATGTTAAGCTGAAGATTTTTAATGAAATACCATTTTATATGTTCTGTTTCTAATTTTATGGCCAACAAAATTTGAATTAAATACATGTTTATTTTTTTGTATTTGATATTGTCTACCTTTTTTCTTGTATTAATGTTTTAATGTGTACTCTTATTCATGGGCTACAAATTAAACCTCTTTTCAACCTGAAGAAATGTCTTATGTTATGCATACTTATATTACTATATGGGTGCCGTTTCTATTTTAATGACCATCACTGTAAATGTTTATTGATATAAATTTCCTTTAGTCAAATCTAGGAATAGAAATTTGACCCCTTTCCTGTTGACGAATTGATGTGAAATTTGGTATGCACCTTTAGTTTTGATTACAAAAAATACATTCTGTATCATTGATCATCCAAGATGGCCGCCGCTTCTTCCGCAACCTGGGTATGAAATAAAAGGGCTTGGTGAATAGAATAGGCTCTCTATGAAAATAAAATCAAAATCCATAATTTGAAAATAAAAATGAGTTAAATAATTTTTCTGAACGGTTTTATTTATCAATAATAAAATGATGTAGAGAATATACTAAAACCAAAAAAATAACTGGGTAGGTCCTAGTTGCTATAGTCATTAATCAAACCTCTTTGCTCATTAATCTAGGCTCTAGGGCATTGATCAGACAAAATTAAAATCTTCGGGCGGGCTTGTTCTACGTTACAAGAAAACAAGAGAGTGAATTGGAGTGCTTTCTACAAGAACGATAGCATATGTATATGTTTGTGTTATATAATTACTCCTTAATTTATTAAATCTTTTGTTGATGACCTAAAGTTTTAGGCATCTAATGACCTTGTTCTACCATGTGAGACTTAAGAGCTCTAGTCCCTTACACTGCCAGAAGACACCCTGCTTTTACTATTAGTACTTTTCGACTCGACATATCCAAAGAAACTGAGAAGGGACTGATTATGCCTCTAACTTTGAGTGGTATTCAATTAGCAATATTTTTTTTTTAATGGGAAACCCATTACCAGCACATGATCTGTCAATCATATTCAGCGTAGTCGTGCTCTCCAACAGAAGATAGTGGATCTAGTCGTAGACGTCAGATTTATTGAGCACTTCGAACAGAGAGCCAGCCTGCATCCTCCTCAGTAGTGGTGATAGAACACCGTCCTATGAGCATCCCTTATTCACACCCGTTGTAACATAATTGCCAACAATCTGCGACCACGGTTCTATTCATTTGAATTGCTTTCCAATCCAAGTCATATACGATTTGTTTAAACCATTTTCTCTGGTCGCGTTGCATATACACTGCCAACCACTAGGATGAGGCCACAAATTTTGCGATCGATTTTCGCTTTTTATACGTGGTGAAAGTTTTTTACCCGGAAAAGTTTGCTACCAATTAATAGGTACGTATTTTCCCATAATAAATTCATAAAATTAAAGGGTTGATTCGAAACGACCGCTGGAATTTCCCTAGATCAATTAATGAACTACTGAAAATAGGTATAAAAAGGTGCTCCATTAGGATGAGGCTATTGCGAATATTTCCGTGCAGGAGTGCGCATGTGCGAATTCTTGTATAAAATATCTAAGAGAGTGTTAAAAATAGCCGTTTTATTTAGTTTGAAGCACGCATGGGTTTCGGAAAGACTTTGACAGCGACAGAAAGAGCAAAAATAGATGCTTTTAAGGAAAAGGACTCTCAGGCCGTGAAATAGCAAGGAGACTTAACAGGAGCAACAAGTTGTAAGCAATTCTCTTGCTGATCCACAAAACTATGGCAAAAATCAAAAAATTCGCACGGGAAAAGCCACAACACCAAGAGAAAATCGGTTGATTCTGCGACTTGCCTCAAATTCCACTCTACCAGCGACTATGATAAGGGCCAAAAGTAGAGTTTCAGCCAGCATAACAACAATTTGAAGAATAATACAAAAAAGTGATACTATTCAAAGAAGGAAACTAAAAACGAAACCTGTTTTGAAGTCAGTACACAAGGAGCATCGTATTGATTTTGCAAGACAGCGATTGGAGCAGTGAATGGAAACGCGTTGTCTGAAAAAAAGTTAAACCTTAACGGTCCTGATGGTTACAACTTTTATTTCTATGATATTAGAAAGGTTGAGCTTATTTTGGCAAGACATCATAACCGTACATCAGGTGTAATGGTGTGGGGTGCTATTACCTAATATGGCACGAATAGTAAAATTGGAGCTGGAGTTTTTGTACACAACAATGAATGCAAATAGCTACAAATCTTTGCTGGAACGGTCATTTCCAAAAATGAAAAACATTTTTGGATCTCTGACTTTGATTTTTCAACAAGATAATCCCCCAATCCACACTAGCAGGGTTGTCAGGAGCTGGATTCAATCAGAAGACGTGGAATTTTCGCCATGACCGCCATATTTACCGGACTTAAACATTATTGAAAACGTTTGGTCATGGCTATCTCGTAAAGTTTTTGAAGGTGTCAGATAATTTGAAGACAAGGACACCTTAATTGATGCTATTCGTAGTGCCCAGGCCCAAATTTCATATCATTATTTGAACAAAAACTGTATGATTCTATTCCCAACCGTCTAATAGAGGTTATATCCAAAAATAGCGGACATACTCATTATTAATGTAAAAAAGCGTTAT
Organism: Melanostoma mellinum; assembly: GCA_914767635.1. Taxonomy (NCBI): domain Eukaryota; kingdom Metazoa; phylum Arthropoda; class Insecta; order Diptera; family Syrphidae; genus Melanostoma; species Melanostoma mellinum. Next base: position 39,744,825 of record OU612058.1, on the reverse strand, counting down.
TAATAAATATTATTAAACAATAAAATGTAAACATTTCACTCATTTTTTTGTTTTTTGCTATAAATTTGCATGTGGCCTCATCCTAGTGGAGCACCTTTTTATACCTATTTTCAGTAGTTCATTGATTGATCTTCGGGAATTCCAACGGTCGTTTCGAATTAACCTTTTAATTTCATGAACTTGTTATGGGAAAATACGTGCCTTTTAACTGGTAATAAACTTTTCCGGGTACAAAAGTTCCACCAGTTATAAAAAGCGAAAATCGATCGCAAAATTTGTGGCCTCATCCTAGTGGTTGGCAGTGTATATACAGCTGCGGTCAAAATAATAGTAGTATAGAGCTTATGAAACAACAAAATTGAAAAAAACTGATCAGTAAATTCTAATTTAAAAAACCAATAACGTGGTTTTCAAAGTGGTGTTTTAAGCTTTTATTTACAAAAAAAACAAAACATCAGTTTAATATTATTATCCGATAGTTGCAAGTTTATTGAACAGATGTTGAAATTCAGCGGCCAAAAAAATAGTAGTATTAGGAAAATCTACCTTGAAATGTTACGAAATCGAAAAATTAGGTCAAAGTTTTTAATACCATATGTGGCTTATTGTTCGTACTTTTAATTAGTATTTAGTTACATGTCCCTTGTTAGCTATAACAGCAGTACAACGACGTTGAATAGAGTTTATCAGTTTTCCACATCTTCCTTGCTTATCGAACTCCATGATTGCTGTAAAGCTTCCCAAAGGCCTTTGTTGTTGCTTGGTTTGAATCTAGAAACATATTTTTTTACATCGCACCACAGGTTTTCGATGGGATTAAGGTCCGGAGACTATGCGCGCCACTCTATCACATCTACTCTACTTTCCTGGAACCATTGCTTCTTGCTGAAAGACCCATTTCAGTGGCATTTCAATTTCAGTATACGGTAGCATTTCTTCCTGCATTATCCTAACATAGAGATGCTGATCCATAATGCCTTCAATCCGGTTTATGGGTCCCACTCCGTAGAAGAAAAAACATGCTCATACCATTATGATTGTAAAGCGTGGATTACATTTGGTGTTACGAGGTCTTCTTACATATTGACGAGATCCTTTTCCACCATATAAAACAATTGAAGTGTAACGGTTTTTCACTATCAACGCAATACAAAGTCGAAAAATACCAATCTGTGCAATGCTTTAACTCGCACTACTATTATTTTGACCGCAACTGTATGTACCATCACAACTTAATTGACTTGATAACTTTTGATTTTCAAATTTAAGCGGAGATCGTAAATAAAAATAGAAGTACTGAAAAAAGTGTGAATACAAATCAAATCAATGATCAGGTAATTCAACTTCTAGGTGGCTCTAAGCGAGAAACTGCACGTAGCACAAGGCATAACTGCTGTAGATATTTACAGATTTACGTTTATCAAATTTTCTGCCTATGTGTGCCACTGTGAAGACTCTTGCGCCAGTGGGCCATGGAAGACTACATTGCAATCAAAATTGTTTCTTTTTTGGAATGGAATCATGCAACCAATACCTAGGCAGGGTGCTTATCTATGAGACTTTTTTCTATTACATTAATCATCTGCACTTGGAAAGTGTAAGAGCTAATAAAATTCAATTTGCTATAACTGCATTATTTGTTTTGAAAAGTCAATAGGTAGATGTATATTATAACAGTATTGTTTTTATCAAAAAGCAAACAATGTTTGGTCACTTGATCGGGACCTTGTTTACTCAACAACTTAACCGGAAACCCATCGTCATTTCTAGTTTTTTATTTGCTTTTTTTCATTTTAAGTTGGTTGATGCAATTGATTTGATAAGAGTCTACTTGGCAAGAAGATAACTGTCCCAAATATTTACTCACCATAGCAACCAATTGTGACCCCAAAAAAAAAATCAATAAGGAAAAAGAGTGCATATTTAGGTGAACATGACTTTTTCTTATCAATGACAAATGCGTTTTTCAGGTTGTTTACCAACCAGAAACTTGTCTCACGTGTCCTAGTTTCGTTTCTAAGAAAAAAAAGGTGCTTGTCGGTCATGGTGTACATGTTGGTCAAAAATATTTGTTTATTTAGTCCAAATATAGTAGGTAAACAGTAATAAAGAGTTTAAACTGTACTCTTACTATCGCCACCGGATGTCACTTTGCTGTTGAATCAGTCAGTAGCAGGCGGACGGCAATGTACTTGTAAGAAAACCAAGCGTATCATTCAAATCAAATTGCATTTGACATCATTTACCTGCAGTACCTGAAGTTTTCAAAGATTTCACGCTGTTGAAAATATTTTCCACGGTTAATCGATTTCAACCGTACGATTGGGTAGAATACACAGAGTAGGAAATACAGACAACAGAGAGTCAGCTCGTTCCCACAGAGTGGATTTTACAGAGAGTCAACTCGTACCCACTTTACTTCAAACACACTCAAATTATTTTTGCGTCGAAATCGAAGATAGTGCGTCATATTTTAATTACCGGCTGTATCCGGCTGCGATTGAGTTTTAGTATTTCCAATTTTTTTTTAGTGTAGCCTTAACTTTGATGTTGTTGCGGCAGTTTTGAATGAAGCCTTCAACATTCTCAACTGCTGCAAACCCAGAAATAGCGGACACACATTAACTTTTTTTAAATAATTTCAAACTAACCGGCAAAAAAATGGGGACGAGGGCTTCCGGTGTGGGTTCCTGGTTTAATTTAGCTTATAGGCAAATTGGCAGTACCTTGCCGCAGTTTACATTCTGGTTCTACTCTGTGAGTAGAGTGCACAGAGAAGAGAAAGTCAACTAGCTCCCCTTTTGCCTGAAACACCCACATAGTGACAGAGTACAACTAAAAAGTCAACTGCGGCAAGGTAGTGCCAATTAGACAGAAACCCTCTTCGCCTAGTTGGGTTGAGACCAATCTATGAATGAATGAATGAACGAATAATTAGGGTTTTGTATTGAAACTCAACCTTTTTAGATCTATTGTACCTCCTATACTTCTTAAGTGGTATCTATTCCTTAATTAAAGTACTTCATCTAGATTAGTTCCTCTGATGAAACTTAGTATCTGGGTCACGATGGTACCCGTGGTGTGATGGATAGGATATCCGCCTGTTAATCCAGAGCTTCAACTTCGAATACCAACAGAGGCAAAAATGTTTTTTCCACGGGTATCGCCTTTTGCGAGGAATTGGCAAGTCCTCCATTAGTATTCATTGCCATGAAAAGCGCTTTCTCGATTAGCCGTTCGGAACCGGCAGAAAACTGTCGGTCCCCATCCATTCCCTCACAAGGCATTGGTTGTGAGAAATGCGCTAGGCCCAGGGGCTCCTCGTTGTGCTGCGCCACCCTATTTATTTATTTATTTATTTATCTGAGTCACGCTTAGGAGTTTGAGCTCCTTCTCCTCTACGTAGTAGGATCCTAAGTACTTCTTCCTTTGGTGTATTAGAGCTTCGCAGTCACCTAAGAGGTGGTCAGGAGACTCTTCTGTTCGTTGCAGTATCTGCATTAGTCGTCGCTCTCTATGCCTAGTACCTTTTAGGTGTTTTCTTAGTCTGCAGTGTCCGGTTAAGAACCTTGCATTGTTTCTACTTAGTTTTATTGCGTCTCTATTAAGGTTTGTTCTAAAAGTGCCAAGTAAAAGTTTGGCTTGGCGCATTTTGGGGAGGTCATTCCAGTGTTTAGCTCTGTTGTCTTCCTCCGACTTTTTGATATCTTTCTTAATGTGGCTTTTTGTTACTCCACAAAAAGGTTCCGGTTCTATGAGTGGTGATCCGGCTCCTGTCTTTGCCTGTTCGTTGCCAATGATTCCTACATGTCTTGGTACCCAGTAGATTGTAACCTTGTTTTTGCAGCCCAGTTTGTTCAACTTGTCAATGCATTCGCTGACAAGATTTGAGGAGATTGTGTAAAATTTTAAGGTCTTAATTGCAGCTTGACTGTCCGTCATTATTGCAATATGTTTTTATATTTCCTGTCAACGTTTACTTCCGCGCATTTGCGTATTGCATAGACTTCTGCTTGGGATATGCTTGACATTCTTCCCATAGGTACTGAAATTTTTGTTCTTGGCCCAAAAATTCCTGCTCCGGTTCCCTCCGTTGTTTTTGAACCATCTGTATACCATTTTATTGCATGGGTCTTAATTGAGTCGGTCTCTTTTTCACTTTGCCATGCCTTTTTGTTACTTAGCTCAACGTTGAAGAGCTTATCCCTAGCCTTGCTATCCCGAGGCAAGCCAATGAGTGGTAACCCGTTCGATATTATACTCTTTTGGCTAGATTTCAGGAAACACTCAGTCTCTTTGGCAAATCCAGCTATCGTTGCATTTGAGATGCTTCTTATTACCAGGTGCAAAGGTGTCAGGTTTAGCTATACTTCCAAAGCCGCAGTTGGACAGCTTCTCATTGCTCCTGATATGCATATGCACGTAAGTCTTTGTATACTTTTTCTAATGCTTTCCTAGTGGTCACCTGGTCAGTTCTCTTATTCCAGACTACAGCTCCATAGGTAAGGGTCGGTATTAACATCATTAAGTACATCCACCGAATAATGCTCGGTTTACAACCCCATGATCTCCCTGCTATACTTTTGCATATCATTAGGGTTTTCTTAGCCTTTTCAGTTGCTGCTTCTTACTTGCTTTTTCTACAGGAGTTGACAATCTAGAATCACGCCTATATACTTACCTAACCTCTGTTGTGTATTTAGTATTTTTTTTAGTATTTATTTTATTTGATAAATCGCTGCACAAAGAGAAATAAATTCTTAAAGTAGTGCAGGTAGAATATAGTATTACATAATGTGTGTGTTACTAGTGTAAAAAAGATATAAATAAAAATTACAATTAAAATTACAATTACAATATAATCTTATACAGAGAATGTCTTATTTGCAATTAAACATATAACAATTTTAGAAAAATTTTATGAAAGAGAATTATTTTGTGATAAAAATTGAAAAACGGTAGATAAAAACTGGCTGTGTTCTATTTTGTTCCTAACAGAGAGTGGGAGGTGATTCCAAAGTTTAATAGAGTGAACGAAAAATTGACGACGCGTTGTCAGACATGTGTACGTACTAGGTCTTAAGTTCGTACCTCGAGTTGATTGTGAAAAAGTTAATTTGTCAAAAAGATAAGACGGTATTTTTCTTTTTATAATATTGACGAGAAAGGCTATGCATTTAAAATGAAGAAAGCAATGTAAAGTACATCCAAGAATTTTTCGTGAGTATTCTGAAATATGATCCAACCTCCGGAGGCCAAAAACAAACCATGGAATTAAAGGCCAATTGCAGCTTGCGTAAGGAGGTTGAATCTAAGTCTGCAAAAATTTCGCACCCGTAGCTGAAAATGGGTATAACTAAGGCTTTTACTCATTTAGCTTTGACCTCTACGGGTAGGAATGGCCCAGTGGTAGAAAGACTGCGTAGTGAGCCATAAACTTTAGCAGCAAGGCTATTGATATGGTCGTTCCATGACAGCGTACTATTAAAGATTATTCCTAGGTTTTTTATTTTCGAAACCATTTCAACGTGTGACCCGTTTAACAAGATGGGCGGGAAATTAGAAAAAATTGGTAGGTGCCTTCCAATTGGTAAACATTTTGTCTTATCTGGATTTAATAGTAACTGGTTTTGAACTGACCATTTAACTATCGATACTAAATCATCGTTTATTTTCGCAATGGCATCTTCAACAAGATCAGTAGGAAAACTAAAATACAGCTGAACGTCGTCAGCATATATGTGGAATTTGCAGTAATTAACAACCGATAAATAGGGAAAAAAGTAGAGGACCAAGAATTGAGCCTTGTGGTACCCCTCTTCTTAAAGGTAATTATGAGGAAAGGCTATTATTAAATGAAACAGTCTGAATGCGATTATTTAAATATCAAAAGATCAATTGAGTAGCACTTTTCGAAAAATTAAACAGATTGGATAGTTTGTTGCATAAGATAGTCGGTTCAACGGAATCAAAAGCTTTAGAGAAATCTAGCAGCGTTACTAAAGTTAAATTTTTCTTATCTATGGCCTGTCGAATGTCATCGGAGACCTTCAACAAGGCTGTTGTGCAGCTGTGACCAGATCTAAACCCAGATTGGAAAGGGTTTAACAGCCTTAAACTTTCAATGTGCTCCTTGATTTGTTTACTTACTATTACCTCAAAGACTTTCGACAAGTAGCACAAAATTGATATAGGACGGTAATCATTAGCAGATCTTGAGTTCTTTGGTATTGGAACTATATTAGCCCTTTTCCATATGGTTGGATAGACGGAGGTGGTAAGGATGGTATTAAAAACATGTGTAATGTATTGGAGAATTTTAGGAATAAGTATTTTTACAAAATCATGGTGAATATCATCTAGTCCAACACACTTTGATTTTATTGAGAATAGAGCGTTACCAACAGTGAATATATCTACGGCCGAGAGTGAGAAAGCATCATGGGATGAGTTTGAAACGAGCTGTAAGGAGCTGTTTTGAATGACTAGAGAAGGATTTGCGAATTTGTAATTGATTTCTTCGATGTTAATGTTTTCATCTATCAATCAACTCCAATATTTTTCACTTGCTTCCACAGAAATTTGGAAGACCGGTTCGTACAGAATTTTTGAGAATAATGGAGGTATTTTTTACGTTTAATCATGCTGGATACCTTGTTTCTAGCTACTTTGAAAGCAGACAGCATTTCATCGCACTCAAATCTTTTCCAACGACGAAAAAGAGTATCGCGTAGGGACATGGCACTGATAATTTCAGCTGTCATCCAAGGACACTCTTTATTTAAAACTGCTTTAGTTCTAATTGGAACATACTTATCAAACAAATAAGAAATATTAGCATTTAATATGTGAACCTGATCGTCGACATAAGGTGTTGAGTAAATGTCATGCCACGGCAGATTGTCGCATTCAAAAAATAAACTTTGTATATCCATATTTCGAAAGTCCCGATATTGATAACTGCGCTGCAAGTTAATATTGTCTAAATCAAACTCGATTGTAGTGAAGAGGAGGTCATGATAAGAAAACATTGGTGCTGACAGTTGGCTATAATGTTTCAATAAACTGGGGTCACTAAGCAAAAAAACATCTAAGGGTGATGGGGTCCTATTAGGCATAAAATGAGTTTCATCAGTTGAGTTTGCAAACGTGAGGTTGTAGGCATTCATAGCATCTCTAAAAAGATGACTTGAAGTGTGACTCAGAAGGTTTATATTAAGGTCACCGCAGAGTATAAATTTCTGACTCAGGTGGGAAACCTCATTTATAACATTTTCCACAGTTTTATAGTCAGCAATGCTGGGAGGCATATACATAGACCCAATCAAACATCTATTATCACCATTTCTTATCTCTATGAAGACAAAATCTATAGGATTATTGTGGGTACTATGATTACTCCATCCAGTGTAATTTCAAAGCCACTGGAACAATCATTATTGGTCATCATTTGTCATCCTTAAAAAAATCTAAAAATACCTAATATAAGAAAATACTCTGCTTTTCTTGACTTCCAAAAAGAATGCATATTCATTTAACTTGGCTCTCATGCAAGTGTCTTATCATTTATTGCGTTTGCGATACGCTTACACTTAGAAGTCCAAAAAACTTTACGCTTAAAGGCCAACATTATCAAACAGCTTTAAAATTATAAATAGATCCTTGGGGGATCTTATTTCTTATAAAACAAATGCGCCAATTCTACACATTTTTAGGCTGTTACTGAGTCTCATCATGTGCGTATAAGACAGCAAATGTATGAAATTTCAACCGCCCGCCCCGCTCCGCAACTGAGCAGAAATTTAATTTATTCCTCTGTCCTTTCCGGTTTCGCATGTGTCTTGCTTTAAATTCTTAGGCATTGGTGTCTTTGGTTAGACAGAGGAACACTTGTCGCATTAAATAATTGACTACACAAGAAAGAAGACAAATTTTGCCGCAAAATAAAAGGATACTCAATTATATTGTTTCGCTTTATTAATTCAATGGGCATCCCAATTGTCAGTTATTTTCGTATTCAACTTGACCCAGTAACGTGAATTATTTTGAAATTATTTTTTCCCGCGCTTTGATTGTGACCACAGATTGATGATAAACTTGTGTGAAACACTTTATATTGCTTGGGGGGCGTCACTTGTAGTGGCTTGGTGTGGACTCATCCATCGGATCTGTAGTGTAGGTATAGAGTTTTGTGGGAAACAAGAAACAGTTATAAGTGTGGTTTATCGACATTAGGCTTGAAATACGGAAATCTTTGCATTTTTATAGCATTTAAGCACCTGACATTTGTGTAAAATTGTTTTTTTTTATTTCTGTTTGCTAAAATAACAATACTCGAAGTCATGCCAATGCCAAAAGAAAAACAAAAAAGGTAGGCACTTCGTTGTTTTTTGTTTTGGCAAATTTAGTCACCACAGCAATAACCTAAAACCATCTGGTTCTTTTATTTTTGTAGTATGTTTGAGAGTTTGAGAGTAAAAGTCACTCATTACCTCTCTTTAAGGACATTTCATTACTTCCGTTGTGATGAATAAGAGAGGCGGAGTGAAGGAGTATTTTAAAGCGAAATGATTTGTATTCTTGTATGTTTTCTTATTGCATTAACTCGAAAACTACTCGACCGATTTCAACAATTCTCTTATCAATGGAAAGTTACATTGTCGCCGAGTAAAATAAAATACATGTATTTTATCCGCTGGTAAAAGTGACCTGCCGGTAAAAGCTAGTAGTTACAATATTAATGATAACAATAAAATGCATTGATTAAGTTGGGCGCACTGAACTGGTGGAATTGAGCCAAAGCCAAAAAATAAATTGAGTAATAAGGAGAATGAAGTTGGGCGCGAAGAAAAAGTGCGCCCAACTTAAAGCAAAAAGCACGGAGGGCCTGTATCGAGAGCTGGAAGAGATTTCTGCCCCAGCTGCTGAAGCAAATCAGGCAATCCAAGAGCTAAGACAAAGCAACTTATAAGGGAGCAACCTTTTTCAAAATAGCCGCTCAGAGAAGGAGAAATGCGCAGGAGATTCGTTCGCCGAAGTTCATCAATGATGCTCAAGGAGTGCTACTTGTGGATGACGACAAAATTCTTCACAGGCGGCGACAGTATTGTGATGATCTTTTGAATGAACAGTTTCCTCGGCGCCACTTTCAAACAGCTGCACCTAACTTTACGGAAGTATCCGACGTCACAGTCGAAGAAGTTAGGGAGGCAGTTAAGAACTCCAAAAAAGGCAAAGCGATTGGGCCAGACGAGGTACCATATGAATTTTGGAAAAATGTGGGAGACATCGGGTTGAGATGGCTCCTAATCAATGGAGGGAAAGTTTTCTTCTTCCAATGTACAAGGGAAAGGGAGATACCAGAAGCTGTGACAACTATCGTTCGATCAAGTTGATGTCCCACACTATGAAGATCGTTGAGCGGGTTTTAGATAGCCGACTGCGGAAAATAATAAGGCTGTCTGATGACCAATGCGAGTTTGTCGCGGGTAAGTCAACTACAGACGCAATCCAAAGTATAAGGATCATTATGGAAAAACACCGAGACGCCTTAGAGGATTTGCATATTGTGTTGGTTGACTTCGAAAAAGCATTCGATCGACAACCACGAGATCTGATATGGGTGGCCCTCAGACACCGAGGAGTTCCTGAAGCCTATGTGCGAATAATTATGCACATGTACGGAAACGTAAACAAGAACTTAGACTTGGACTTGGAAGGTTCCAAAACAACTGAGCCAAATTGAATGACACTTGGAGCAAAGATGGTTCAGAGTCTGAGAAATTATATAAGGTGTTTTTTGTCCCCGTATTCCAACGGGAGAGGGACAGGAATGGGAACATAACCGTGCGTGACATTAGCAAATACTAGACCGATGCCAAAAATTCTTTCAGCGTCAGAGATGGACTAATATTTCATTCCCACATTCTCACGGGAACGGGAACATAACCGGGAACTAAGAAAATACTGGATCGATATTTAAAATTTTTTACTCCAGAGAAGCAGAGTAGACGATAAAGGACAATACTTCGTAATTTCATCCATATTCCTACGGGAACGGGACCGTAAAGTGGAACATAGAAATTGCATTGTATATTGAAACAATAGTATCATCTTTGTATTGTTACAAATTTCTTAAATGAATAAAAGAAAGAAGATATAAATTGATTAATTTTTGTTTTATTGTAAGAAAATTAGAAGATTCTAGCCAAAATTAGTATTTCTGTTTAAAATGGCGGACTACTCGTCTTGGAGCCAAAAGAATTAATGAATTGCAAAAACGTGTTCTTCTTTTCTGACAATTCTGATGGTTGACAGTTGACAGACGTCTAGTTGACGTGTCTTTCCAGTTGCTCTTTCCAGTTGCTTAAGGTGGAAACATTATCATTTAGTTAAGGTCGTAACACATCTAGTTAAGGTCGTAACACTGCTCCCCATGAAGAAAAGACGACTGTCCTCAGTCGTGGTCGTTAGGTGCCACAGCGATTTGTCGAAACCATTAAGCTGAGAGTTGACACAACGCTAATCGATCTCTGTGGACAACAACTTTCTTGCTTCCGGTTTGTTTAATGATTCGATACAAGACATCTCCCAGCTTTTCTAAGATTGTATAAGGACCTTGCCAGTCACATTGTAGCTTAGGACACCGGCCCTTTTTCCGTTTAGGAGCATAAAGCCAAACCTTGTCGCCTACACCAAATGGAGCAGCCTTCGCATTGATGTCATATCTATCCTTCATTCGCCGGCTATAACTCGCTAGTTGTTGTCGATTGAAGTTATACGCTGTTTCTAAACTACCAGTTAACGATTCGATGTAATTTGAAGTGTTGACGGGTCTATCTGGAGGGGGTCCAGTTATAAGTTCGTTCGGCAATCGAAGTTCGCGGCCAAAGGTCAAAAATGCGGGCGTCTGTTTGGTGGCTTCATGAACTGCCGTGCGATATGCGAGCAACAAAAACGGAAGATGGCTGTCCCAATCCCTTTGGTTTTCCTCAACATATTTGGCGAGATAATTTAGAAGGGTCCTGTTAAAACGTTCCACCATACCGTCCGATTGTGGGTGTAAAGCTGTTGTTCGAGTTTTGTCGATTCCCATCTTTTCGAGAACGCATTTAAATACAGCAGACTCGAAATTTCTGCCTTGGTCGGAGTGAAGCTGAATCGGGACGCCAAAGCGGGAAAATACATGAACAATCAGGGCGTTTGACACCGTTTCAGCCGTTTGGTCTGGAAGAGGAATCGCCTCGGGCCATTTGGTAAAGTAATCGCAGAAGACCAGAACGTACTTGTTGCCTAGAGATGAAACTGGTAGTGGTCCAAGGATGTCAACTGCAACACGTTCAAACGGCGCGCCAACATGAACAGGTTGGAGTTTTGCACGATTTCTTGTTGATGGGCCTTTGCGTTGTTGACAACGAGGACAAGCCTTGCAATATTGTTCGACATCTTGGGAACAGCCCACCCAATAGTACCTCTTTTTGACTTTTTCTTGGGTTTTTTGAATGCCAAAATGACCGCCAGTTGAGCTGTCGTGCATTGCCTTAAGAATGGTGTCCTGCAAGTCAAAAGGTACAATTAATTGGAAGTACTCACCATTCTTCGATACAATTTTTCTACAGAGTACTTCGTTCCGGTACTCGAGGTTTTCAAACATTCCCCAGTAGGCCTTTATACGGGGGTGCAGCATACGAATTTCTTCGAAAGAAGGCCGTTCTCCATTATCCATCCACTCTCGAACAATTGACAGATGCTCATCCCGTTTTTGATGATCCGCGATATCCATACTGACAATAGATGTGCGTATGAGAATGTTTTGTTTTTCTTCCACACGAGTGCAGTAACGACAATGTTGGTCTTCGCACGGTCTACGAGATAAAGCATCGGCATTCAGATGTTTTTTTCCAGGACGATACTGAACGGTGAAATCGAACTGCTGAAGTCGTTCCAACCAGCGGGCCATCTGTCCTTCAGGGTCGCGGAAATTCATGAGCCAGCAGAGTGAACTGTGATCCGTCCTTAACGTGAAATGCCGTCCTAAGAGATATGGTTGGAAATGAGCCAAGGCTTTGACTATTGCCAAAAGTTCTCTCCGTGTGACGCAATAGTTTCGTTATGGTTTTGAAAACATCTTACTGTGGTATTCGATGACTTTTTCTTCTCCGTTTTGAAGTTGCGAAAGAACTGATCCGCAAGCTGTGAGGCTGGCATCGGTGTCAAGAATAAAGAAATCGTCTTCAGTTGGCTGAGATAATACAGGAGCGGAAGTCAGCTTTTCTTTTAACTCCACAAAACCACGTTCGCATTCGGTCGTCCAAATAAAAGGTTTTCCCTTCTCAGTGAGTGCCGTCAATGGACTTGCAATGGATGAAAAATTGAAAATAAAACGGCGATAATATGCGCAAAGCCCTAGAAACGATTGCAGTTCAGTTTTATTTTTTGGTTGGGGCCAGTTTGTAACCGCAGAAACCTTATCGATATCAGGTGATATGCCCGAACCCGACACCACGTGTCCCAAAAAACGGACTTCTTTTTTAGCCAGACAACATTTCTTCGGGGATAGCACCAAGCCCGCTTCTTTTAAGCGTTTGAACACCTTTTCTAAATTTCGAAGAAGATCATCGAAAGTTACCCCATGGACGATGATGTCGTCGAGATAAACTAGACATGAAGTATGTAACAGTCCATCCAGAACTGCATCCATTAAACGCTGGAATGTGGCGGGTGCATTGGTCAAACCAAAAGGCATGACATTAAACTCGTATAACCCTGTGCCGATAGAGAACGCTGTTTTTTCCTTGTCATCGGCATCCATCTCCACTTGCCAGTATCCCGATTGCAGGTCCAGGGTGGCAAACCATGTTGAACGGCCGAGAGATTCAAGTGTCAAATCGATTCGTGGTAGGGGATACGAGTCTTTCTTCGTAACGTTGTTTAACTTGCGGTAGTCGACGCAAAAACGGAGAGACCCATCCTTCTTCCTAACCAGTACAACCGGCGAGCACCAAGGGCCCTTGGATGGCTGAACGATGTTCTTATCCTTCATGTCGTCTAGGATTTTTCGAGCTTCGTTACGACGAGCTAAGGGAAGCTTTCGTGGAGGTTGTTTTATAGGATGTGCTGTTCCCGTATCTATAGAATGTTTGGTAACGGATGTTCGTCCACGATTAGCACCATCACCTGCAAAGATGTTACGGTTATTAGAAACAAGAAATTTTAACCTGCAACGTTGCTCTTCAGTCGTAGATGGAATGGTTATCGCAATCATGTCTGCTAGTTCAGGTGACAACTCGGTGTAGTCTATTCCAGCATCAGCACGTCGGCATTGAAATACATCCACGTTGGAATCTAGGTGCACTAATTGGGTATTTCGTGGGATCCAAATGTCTTCTGACGAAATGTTAGTTACCGCAACGCTGAATTCTCCACCCGATATATCACACACACCACTCTGTAGCGACATTCCATCCTGCACAGATGCAGGCATAACAAAAACAGCTTTGGTCTCTAACTCAGGTGTGCTCAGACGGACCCAACAATCTGAAAGAGCCGGGATGCAGACATCCAGCGAATTGGTCGCGATTGCATACTGGGTTGGAGTTTGTCTCAAACTTATTGTGTGTGTGCCAATCCGCAATATGTAATTCCTTAAGTCTATTACACAAGAATGTTGGCGCAGGAAATCCATTCCAATTATGCAATCATCAAAAATGCTTGCGACGAATACGGAATGTACTGTCTTGAATTCTCCGATTTGCAACTCTACTTCAAGAATTCCTTCAACTGCAGATTTATCCCCGGTGACAGTCGGATGAAATAATGCGATGGTGTCATCGCCTGGCTGGTGACCATTCGGGAGAGAATTTTGGGGTGCAGTATTGACTGGGTGGCTCCTGTGTCAATAACGCAAGCACATTCGACATTGTTAACTTTAACTTGGGTGGCCAAGCTGTTGAGACTGTTCCCACATCGAATAAAAACGGTATTTGGTAAGGGGGCATCGGGTTGTTCCACTAATTCCGCCCCATAGGAGTTAGTGGGTTCTTGTTTACCGACGGTTCATCTATAATTCTTAATTTAATAGCACGAGGTCCAAGACGTGCGGCTTCAACATCGAACTCAACTGTCGAACCAAGTTGTAAGTTGGGAAAACGACGAAGTTCGCTGCGAGGTAAATAAACAACCTCGTTGTTGTCGATTCGTCTGATGAAAGCGTACCTCGTTTTGTGAATAAATTTGAGTTGCCCTCTGATATTTGATTCGAGTGTGACCTGACCGCCTGAATTAAGAGCTGGGAGAGCCTGTTGATTTTTTGTTCGCTGCAGCTTAGGCTCTCTTAAACTGCGCGGTTCTCGTTTCCCGAAGCCGACTGGGCATTTCCAAACTCATCGTCGCTGGCAACACGAGCTTCAGCAACACGTACGGTTTTTCGCGTAAGACGAGTGGCAACTCGACTGGCTTCTGCACGAACAGCTATGGAAAGAGCTTTTTCCAACGTGTCTGGTGCCACGTCTCGTACCCTCTGTTGCAAATCTAGGTCAAATATTCCATCGATGAACTGGGCAAGAGAAATACGCTGCTTGGCATGTTCCGGACAGTCTGGAAATGCGAGGTAAGTGAGGCGTTGGATGTCTGTAGCCAGTTCACTTAAAGACTCTTTGGGGCGCTGTATTCGCCCTCTCAACTCACAATGTGCCGTGCTTTGCTCATACTCGTTACTAAAGCGTTGTTTCATAGCTGCATCGAGACGAACAAAATCGTCACAAACTTGCGCGGGCAGCGTTTCGAAAAATGCAAGAGCTGTACCACGAAGATACGGGGCGAGATAGAGTGCCTTATGTTCGTTCGTCCAACTATTAACCCGTGCTACACTTTCGAAATGCAAACGATATGATTGCCAGGGAGATTTTCCATCGAATTCGCGAGGCTGAACTTTAATGCGCTGTGCAGACCCTACAAGTGAAGATTGACCGAGCGGAGATAGTGAATTCCCTTGTATCAAGCTAGGTGTATTTGTACCGATTGGTCTGGCAGCGGGTGCATGCGCGGTAGATGACAACTTTCCGTCGAAAGGGTCAAAGGGTGTTTCTGATGCACTGTCTGGTTGGAAAAGAACATGCGGACTTAGCGTGTGTGTTAGATCAATTATCCGGTTTGTACTCTCTTTTGATTGAACATCATTTAGCAGAACTTCTTGAGAGGCAGTTTGAGCAGTTGTTGGTTGCGTCTGGGACATAGCAGGGCTTCGACCGACATAGGTAGGTGTAGACAAGTGAGCTAATGCGTCTAGCCGTGTTACAAACGATTGATTTTGTGTAGCTTCTACTTGCGCTACCCGAGTGTTGATCTCTGCAATAGACTTTTGCAAATCTACCATGAGTGTCGATTGCGCCTGCAGTTGCCTGATTAATTGCTCAAACTGTCGATCGTCCATGGTTGTGAAGCGTAATTAAGACTCGATTAAGATGTCGTTCTCACAACCCCACACCTGACACCAGTTGTTACAAATTTCTTAAATGAATAAAAGAAAGAAGATATAAATTGATTAATTTTTGTTTTATTGTAAGAAAATTAGAAGATTCTAGCCAAAATTAGTATTTCTGTTTAAAATGGCGGACTACTCGTCTTGGAGCCAAAAGAATTAATGAATTGCAAAAACGTGTTCTTCTTTTCTGACAATTCTGATGGTTGACAGTTGACAGACGTCTAGTTGACGTGTCTTTCCAGTTGCTCTTTCCAGTTGCTTAAGGTGGAAACATTATCATTTAGTTAAGGTCGTAACACATTTAGTTAAGGTCGTAACAGTATATTGAAACTATAGTAACACCACGATAAGGAAATCGCTGGTATCGCCGTCTGCAGTCTCCATTCAAGGATTTATCGGCTCAAATAAGTTACTGTGGTTGTTCACTTATGTACGTGGATGTTTGTGGGGTGGCTTTGATGGTTGTGGATGGTTTTTTAATTGATAATGATACGTTAAATGCAAAACACCTACCTTTTTGTTTTTTACGCTGCTATACGCTAGATCACCGTAGGACCGGAGATACGCCGGACGGGTCAACTAGTAACTATGTAATTAAGTGTTTTGTAAGAAAATATGTGAGAAAAAAGAAACTCAAATATTTAATCAATGTTTTGTCTATGAAGCTGTAGTGATATTTTTTATTTTATTTATTAGTTTGATAAACTCTTAACATTAACAAGTAATACATTAATAATACTTAAAATTTGACCAATATTTATACAGCATTATTTTTTAAAAGTGGTTTTAATAATATATATTTTAAACTTATTTAGGTTTGTTTCAGTCCTTAAATTACTAGGAAGTCCATTAAACAGCTGAATGCCTTTACAAAGTACGTTGTTTTGAGTTGCTGCTCTTCTGTATAAAGAAAGTCTGAAGTCCCCGGTATTCCTCAGATTGTAGATGGAATTTGTTATATAGTTCACGTTTCGTTGTAGATATTTGGGGTACATATCATTCTTAATTTTAAAAATCAATACAAGCGCATTAAACTTAAGTCTTTGTCCTGAATTGGTGTTCTATATTCGCACTTAAGCACTGTTTTCATTGCTCTGTTTTGCGATACTATAGCATTTTTCTTATGTTATCACCATTTGACATGTATACTGTCGACGAACAGTAATCGAAGTGTGGAAGAATCAAAGTGTTTTAGAGTGTCACTGCACAATTTAAAGATATGAACTTTCAAATTATTTCGAAAAAACCGACTTTTTTTGATATTTTAACGCTATGATTTATTAATATGTTGGTTAAATTTAAGTTTACTGTCGATAAAAAAACCAAAGTACTTGGCACACGGGCGTAGAGAAGAGGGGTTTCAGGGGTTCAAACGTATGTTCGTCAATAATGTGCTTTAGCTCCTTTTGTACATTGTAGTGTTAGCTCTCTCGACCTTGCTATTGCTGACTCGTGTTCACAAGCAGATGTACGAAATTGCTTTGGGATCGTGCAGACTGTTAGTTCCTACTTTAGACATTTTGCTGAACGCACTGCTGTTTTCTTCAATGAATGGTAAAATTCGGGAGCTATCACCAGCTAGAAATCAAAAAACCGTGTGTGAAACACGGTGGGCTTACAAGCATGAAGCCGTTATGAGATTTTAGGAAATTTATCCAGCTATTCTCAATGAACTCGAAGAACTCCAAACTAGCCATAATAAGAAACATCGCAGCTAGCTGTTCAAATGTTTAACACACTTCGATCTTCGAATTTTGTTATATGCCTAGTGATTCTTCATGAGCTTTACATTTTCGCTGTCAAAACAATTGCAAACAGTTAACACCGATCTCATAACAGCATTCAATCATGTGGATAATGTTAACTTTGGAGGAATAAAGTTGACAAAGAGTACGGTCACCTACATGAATAAGCAAAGGTGATGCTCGATGAAAATGGTGGTTTACTGCAAATTAAACGTATCGTTGGAACGGCAACTTAATCGCTCTAACACTCCTGGATTTTGTACTTTCTCAATGGGGACAGAAACTGATTCCTTCCAGCTTTCTGAGAACTCACCATGTAGAAGGGACAAATTAATGATTTTTAATAATTGTGGCGAAATTTCATTTGCACAGTCAAGAACTATTCAACAATTTAGAGCAAAGCAGTCCTCTTTTTTTTAGTGGTACCCGTGGTGTGACGGATAGCATGTCCGCCTGTTAATACAGAGGTTCGAGTTCGAGTCCCAACAAGGGCCAAAATGTTTTGTCCACGGGTATCGCCTTTCGCGTGGAATTGGCAAGTCTTCCGTTAGTATTCATTGCCATGAAAATCGCTTTCTCGATTAGCCGTTCGGAACCGGCAGAAAATTGTAGGTCCCGTCCATTCCCTCACAAGGCATGGTTGTGAGAAATGCGCTGGGACCAGGGGCTCCTCGCTCTGTTGCGCCACCCTATTAATTTATTTTAGTCCTCTTTTTTATTCATAGATTTGATTGATTTATTAAGACCTTGAAAGTTGATCAATTTACATAAATCTGAATGTGCTTCTACGGATTGAGATATTATCATTGTTTTGCATTTGATTTATACTTCGATTTATGTCTTGGACACTTTTTACAAATGCCGTGTTAAGGGCACTGTCGCACCTGGAACGTCGAAAAACGTAGATTTTTCGTGAATTTTTTGTAGGAAAAGTATGATATGGATTTAAACGAAATTTTGCGCACATATTACTATACGTGTTTAAACAATAGTAATTTTCCTCACATCAAAATATTCATTACAACTGAACTAACACGTAAATAAATAAGGGCATGTAAAAAAATTTTTGTTTTCCGGTGACAGCGATTTCGCCTTCAAAAATTATCTTAAATAAAGAGATTTAAAAAGATTTCGTTAGATAACATATATTTCAGGTGAGTAATCGCTGGATTTTCAAAAATTTCAATTTTTGAATTTTTGGTGACCATTTATTGAGAAAAAATAAAAACCCCGCGGTTACTCACCTCGTTTTTTTTATTAACAACAAGTGTGCGAAATTTGAGAATGATCGGTTGAACCGTTTTTGAGTTATTGCGGTCACCGACTTCAAAAAAGTGGTTTTGAGAAAATTGCATTAAAATTTTTTTCGTAACGATCGACTTTTTTCAACCCTCTAGGTGCGACTGTGCCCTTAAACGCGCGCAATTTTAATTTCTGATGTTTATTTCTTTTACTTCATTTATTTCAGTTTTTAATATTTGACGCTTCAAAACTTTCCATAAATCTTTCTGATCACCAGCATACAGGAGTCTATCCTGCATTCGATAAATAAACAATTTGCTTTAACACATTCGTTGCTTCACTTTTATATTGAAAGACATGATAAATAATGAATCCAAGAACAAAAATTCAATTTTTTAGATATGGAGTCACACCCCGCATTGGATGTTAATTATGCATTTTAATTGCACCTAAAATCCTTAATCCCAAAGAAGAACTTTTGATTTTTGAATGGTTGTGAAGATTGCCATCTAGGCATGGTGTACGGTAGCAAGATCCCTCCTGTTCAAGATATCAAGATATATAAAGATATCCTAAAACCCTTTTTATTGACGAAAAGAGTTAATCTCTTTGTGAAAAGATTTACTCCTAAAATTTTTTAACGTTTCATTGAAAAAGGATTGATTATAGAGTTACTCTTACTCTCATGGCGAAAGATCTTCTCCCATTTGATATGGAGATTTGCTCTGTATTCACTCACACGTACAAAAATATTTATTCTGTTATAATAGTTTAGTTATTATGTTAATTTGTTGAGTTCATATTAAGGTTAAGAAAATTGTTATCAGGAAACAAGTAAATGTGTTAAACAGAAATGAAAATGTGAATTGCCGTAAATGTGAACATCAGCTTAGCCATTGCTGAGATAATACTTTAATGAAACAAATGACATGTTTGATTCAAAAGAGTAGTTCTCCTCTTCAATCAATTGAATTTTTTTGTGGGATTGCCTTCAACAAACTTGATTGAGATAGATAGATAGATAGATAGATATATTCTTTATTTCATCAAAGAGTTTACAAAATAGAAAACTTAAGATTAAGGACATGGCAATTTAGCCGTCTGCCTGATATGACATATCATGATGACTTAGATACATTTTTGTGTAAAAAGTATTAGGATTATAAAATAACAATTTGAATGATTTGAAACATAAACAAGTAAATATAAAAGTAAGAGCTTACAATTCAAAAATTTAAGCTTAATAATGATATTATTATAAATTATAATTTTACTTTTTTATCTTCGTGAAAAATACCAATTTTAAGTGATTTGACACAAGACACTGACTCGTTTAAGGAAAACTATTGCGATAAGAGAGCGCGTGCTGGCAATACTGATAGAGACTAAGCCAACCTGTTGCCCCATTGAGTACCTCATATAGATGTTGTAACGTGAGAGTATTTTGTTGGAAATAAAGTGGTCGAATCTCTTGCAAGATAGGGCATATCGCAATGAAGTGATAGACATTTTCCGGATCCCTTCTATTACATAAGTCGCAGATTTGTGGCAGGTCTTCTCTGTGTGGCATGTAGTTCAAATTTAAAACTTCGACTCTGGCTCGGAAAATGACACTGATGACTTCGACGGAAAAATCTCTTCTGAAGTAGTTTTCATCAGACCTCAACTGGTGATTTAAGTTCTTGTATACACTTCTCGATAAAGAATATACATTTTTTCATCCACTTTAGCGATCACATCTGCGAAATTATTCTGCCAAACATCCGTACTGGTCTCATTCAACGAAAGAACGGCATCATGCGACAACGCGAGCTCATTCCAATCTTTGAATGGCGTAGCATTTGTGTGAAGAAGTCGAATCAATATAGTCTTGTGAAGACTGTCATCACCTCGGTTCATAACTTTAGAAATATAGTCTGCATTTGCTTTGAGGGTTTGAATGTAAACAGGGGGTATTCCTGACTCGACATTTATCGCATAGCTCGGAGTTGAGTTCGGCAATCGAAATAAACGTTTGAAGAAAAGCCTTTGAATCGTCCCAAAAGCATCGAGAGGTATATATCCGAACACTTGAGCTCCATAGCACAAACATGTATTGACTGTTGCGTTAAAAACACGGTACTTGGAGGTCACATCAATATTCCGGTTGGCAAAGAATTTCGGCCACATCATATTTAAAGCAAGCTTGGCTTCGTTGCTTTTCATTTGGGCGTGCTTAGTCATATTGAGGTTGTGAGTAAGCAAGACACCTAGATATTTAAATTCTCGAACAACTTCAATACGGATGCTGTTTAAAAACCAGTTCTCTTCGGGTCTTCTGTTTCTCAGACGTGGTTCAAAAATAAGTATTTTTGTTTTTTGGCCGTTGATTTGTAGGCCCCAAGTCTCGCAGAAAGTGTTAAGTTTGTTAATTTGTAACTGCAACGTGAAAGGGTTATCCGCCATCAGCACCAGGTCATCTGCATAAAGTAAGACTTTTACTAAAACACTTCCAAATATTACTCCACCAGGAAGGATGTTTTGGATTTCATCAATAAATAGTGCAAATAGGATCGGGCTCAGGATACAACCTTGAGGCACACCACTTGTTGTTTCAAACCATTCTGAGAACTCGCCTCCATCCCAGACCGTTGCCGTAGACGATGAAAGAAAACTGAGGTACGTTAAAAGGAATTTTCGGGATATTCCTAGACAAGAAAGTTTGTAAATAAGCGCCTGTCTGCTTACTTTGTCAAATGCAGCTTTGAAATCCACAAAACAAACGTACAAATTCTTCTTGTGTTCGATAAATTTCCTGGCTATGCTGGTTATCGCAAACACATGGTCCATCGTACAAAATCCAGAACGAAACCCTGCTTGAAACTTACTGAGGCGATTAGTTTCCTCGATCCATTCTATCAGCCGTTCGTACAAAATTGAAGAAAAAATCTTTCTCAACGAATTTAAGATTGAAATTCCTCTATAATTTTCTGCAGAATTGGCATCGCTTTTCTTAAAAATAGCGAAAATTACCGCTTTGTTGAAGCAACTGGGAATATCTGCATCACTGTATATTTTGTTGAAGAAATTAACAAGGTAGTTTTTGAGCTTAATAGTGCTATTTTTGAAAAATTCGACTGGAACACCGTCTATACCTGGTGCCTTGTTGTTCTTCATCTTTTTAAGGGTTATCTCCAGCTCCAAAACTGTTATGGGCAAATCCAAACTATCCACGGTCGTGTTTGGCAATGCATAGTCAAAAGTTTGGCAATTTTCATCGGACACCAGAAGATTTTTAAAGTGGGTTGCAAGGACATCAGCTTCCAGACTATTTTTACCATCTTGCTTACGGCCACTTAGCTCGTTGACGTTTTTCCAAAATTCCTTAGAGTTTTTGCAGTTTTCTAAATTTTTCGCTACATTTTTGAGGTAATCCGCTTTTTTTTGCAAGCATAATTGATTGAAGTGGGCCAAGTCATTGCTAAGGGTTTCCAAGCAACATTTCCAACAATCCAAAGAAATGTCATGGCAAAATCATGTAGTTTAAGCAGCGATAAGTAAAAGGAAAGTTGCTTGTAAAGTGTGGTGCAGGTTTCTTTTTTTAGAATCGAGTGAGGAGCTGCTGCTTAAACCAACGCCCCATTCAACTGAACCAAGCCCTTTAGTGACAGGAAGTGATTGTGATATTAAAGAAACATAACGACAAAAAACATATATGCCTGCATTTGCAGATGTATGTGTTCTGATAATGAATCGCTATCTCTACATGCATTTCAAATTATTTTACGTACTAAAATGGCAGAATTACTCACTCGTATTTTATATATTCCTAAGGCAAAGATAACATCAATGCACATTTGAAATTAATTTTAGTTCCAATTTCTCTCCAAACACAAGAACAGAAGGTTCTTATCTGCTAAAACCTACTTTAAGTATAAACAGTGTTTCATTTGCAATATTTAAAAAAAAGAAGAGTTTTAACCTAGCACTGGAAATCACAGAAACATAATATGAGTTCCGTGAAGAAAAAATTGGATGTGATGTAACTCTGATCTCCAAAAGCGGTAACGTTAAATTTGCCATCCACTCTGCAGACAGAGAGCGCTTTCTGGCAATGTTTCGGACACCAATGAAAGAATACTTCAAAGAAGATGTAAATATAGGAGTCGATGGCGAAACGCTGAAGTCAGCTGTCGATTACATTTACTCTGCCTCTATTTACCTGACACCAGACACGGTTGAAGATGCACTGAAATCGCTTCATTGAAAACAATATGCACTAACTTCATGACCAAACAACTCGATCCTTCCAACTGCCTGGGAATTAACCTTTCTGCGGAGCAATACGGTTTGGCGAGGAGGCTTTCGGAGAGATTGGAACATTTTGTTTGTGAGCATTTTATGGAAATAACCGAAACGGAAGAGTTCTTGAATCAGAATGTAAATCAACTAAGTAAGTTTTTTTCAAGTGACAACCTTCAAGTAGACTGTGAGGAGGACGTCTTCAGAAGCCTTCAGTCGTGGGTGGATTATGATGCCGCCCAGCGGAGGTTATCCATGGATAAACTTCTTCAATATATACGTTTTCAACTCTTACCTCCTGATTTCATTGCTTATAAAGCTGAACCTACATGCAAAACTTGTAGATGTACAAAAATTATAGCATTTAAGTTACATTTGCTTCCGAAATGCCAGTTGATGTACCCAGAGAAGGTTGTGACTGAGAGGAGTGGGAAGAAATTGTTTACAGTGTATTGCTAAGATAAATGTAGAAACACCTTTCACATTAAGACCTATTTTTAAATTGAGCGAATAGTTGTCCGTTGTCATTTTGAACACAAAAAAATCATTACTGGTGGTGGTTTACAAAACTTCTTAGTCGTTAGATTTGAAGACTTTGAAGTGGATTTCTTTTGCGTCACTCATTAAACCAATACATTCATTCGAAATGTTTCTATTTGATTTAGGCATTTATGCCGTTAGTGGGATTACAAGTGACAATTCCTTTTTACTTTTTTGTGATTAAATCCAAACTAGTCCAAGAGACTGCCAAGGTGTCTACAAAAAATACTCAGTAATTTGCAACACTTAAGCAAAATACGGTGCCTCTAAAAGACTCGACTACGCTGAATCTGTGGAGTCAACAAAAACTTCTTTCAAAATACAGTCAGAAGTATTCTACTGGTAGAATCTAACTCAGTAAGGCAAATCCCTCCCTCTGGCCAAATTAGCTGCAACACTTTTTGTACCAGAATGAATCACAACAAAAAGATGAAATTCCTTCTACATGTATCTTCATTGAAAAATCGTATACTAACTCCTGGGTCTTATGTCAAGCCTTAAAAAATAAAAAATCCACAATAAATATCTCCAGAGGGTATCTTGTTCGTTGAAAATTTCAACTCGCCCTGAAATTCAAACTGAGTTCAGCCCTGAATTTGCCCTCAACTTGCCCTGAAGAAGCCCTAAGTTGAATTTGGGAAATTAACAGGGTAATGAAATGGCATGTATTCTTTTTCAAATGAAAAGGATGTGTTGTTACTTGTTTTTTTTTTTTAAATGTGGTTTTTCAAAAACCACATGTTTTGATTGACGTTGGGAAGCATCCGATAAATTTATCAACACTTTATGAAGTCTTGCAACCTATGGTTTTGCGCTTGATAAATCCATAATCGTCAGCAAAAGTCCTCTTGAAGCAGGACCCAAAACCGATCCAGGTCTACAGACAAAAAATCAGGGCTGCCAGAAACGCCGATTTATCGTAAATCTCCCGAATTTTAAAACTAAATACGATGCACCGATTTTTGAAACGAAATCAGACTTTTCTCCCGATTTTTAATAGATGAAAAAAGGAACGGATGGCAGTGCCTCATTAAAAAATCTCATTTGAAATTTCCCAAATACCAACATAAGATCTGTGTTTTTTTTTTATAATAGAAAAAGCAGCCATTACAGGGGACAGAAAGTTAGTCCTAATGTTGTTTGAATATGAAGGTTGAACAAAAAATACAGGATTTTGTTTCAAAGCTCTCCTTTTCACTCATTTGGCTTACGTTGGAACCGTTTAAATACGATTCCGGTGCCGACGCGACGAATGCATATACTCGCAGTTTCTTTTTTCTGGAAAAACATGCAATAACTTTCATTTTTGTGTTTTTGTGTGAATCTCTTTTGAAATCGTTGGGCGAAATCAAATTTACTAAAAACAATGGAAAAATTATTTGAAGAAAGTGTGTAAGTAGGCGTGATCATATTCATATTCACTATTGAGCATACTTTCGACAATATCAGGTAGTTTTTTGATACAAAAATATTGAGGCATAAGCCGGTAACAGAGTTTCCCCCCGAACGTCTTGAGAAAAAAACAATTTGCGGTGTTCAGCATAACTTTTTTTTTTGTTGACCGGTGTAAGTTTTTTGGGACTAACGATTGCCTTCCAACTAAATTATCGAGCTATGGGCCAATTAATTAAAGTCTGCAGTTTGCAGGGGATCTTAAACATCATTGTTGGAAGGAACATAGAAAAACCATTAGCTTTAGTTATCACACAAAGCGTCTCTATAAAACACATTAACTTTTCTTCCAACACTTTGTATCCTATCTTTGAACCAAAAACACCGCAAAAGTTTTTTCTCAAGACGTTCTGAAGGAAGAGGCATGTCCGCCTCTTAATCCAGAGGTTCGAGTTCGAATCCCAACAGAGGCAAAAAAGTTTTTTCCACGGGTATCACCTTTGGCGAGGAATTGGCAAGTCCTCCGTTAGTATTCATTGCCATGAAAAGCGCTTTCTCGATTAGCCGTTTGGAACCGGCAGAAAATTGTAGGTCCTTTCCATTCCCTCACAAGGTTGTGAGAAATGCGCTAGGCCCAGGGGCTCCTCGCTCTGTTGCGCTACCCTATTTATTTATTTATTTATTTATTTATTTAGTTCTGAAGGAAGCTCTGTTGCCGGCTTATGCTTCAATATTTCTGCATGAAAAAATTACTCTGTAATCGCAACTTTTTATACAGATTTGCTTATATATTCAAAATATATTAGGTTAAACCCATGCGCAAAAATGCGGTTGACAGGTGTAGTATGAGTTGAAAATTTAAAATAATTAAATAAGAAATGATATTAAAAAAAAAAAAAAATTATGTGCAGTATAGTACAATACGATTTACACCAATTTTCAAAGAGGAAATCTCCCGATTTAAAAAAATTATTTCTGGCAGCACTGCAAAAAATGTCTCTTATAAACGATCTTATTTTCTGGAACACACGTAAGACCCAATGAATTCATTCTTAAAACCATTATCAGAAAAAATCTTGCTTTTTTTAATCAAATTTAAAGAAGTAAGTAGTAAAGTAAGTAAAGTAATGTCGCTTTCCATTGGTTTCACTCGGGGAAGCACTCATTTTAAAAACCAATGGAACACCCAACATTTTTCGTATTCATTTTAACGTAATTGCCTTTGTGTGAGTGAAACACCTATGGCTCTTAAAAAATATTCCTTGCATAAAATTTTCGTTTTGACATTTTAGTGACATGTATTAGTGCTTTTTGAGTCGATTCTCACTTCAAATCGAAAAGCGGCTGTCACTCCTCAGAATCATGAGAAGCGATCTGTTTGCACCAATGAAATGGTTTGAGAATGCTCCTGGACGCTCCTGGACGGTTCTTTTCGTCCAATGGAAAGCGACATAAGTAGCAACTTTGCAACGTTGTTTATATGTATATAAATATGTAGGTAGCTACATACTTGGAACCAATTTCAACAAAAATTTGAATTTTCATTTGTGCATCATATTTGCTGTAGTGAAAAGAGGTCAAAGCAATAATTGACAGTGCAAGTCAATCCAAAAGGCACGGATTCAATTATTTTCTCGGTGAAAGATGCACACTTAACATAAAACCATTGCAGCATAATAAAAACTAACACTGCACAGAGTAAAGTACTATAGCAGGTATATTAACCGCTAGGCGAGTTATTATACCTTCCAAAGCCAAAAAGAAGTCTCGCACGACGCGTCGCACCATAAAACGCGAACTCGAACTTCGTTCCTATTACATAGCCTTACCATCAACTATATCAAAACCAAACCACGGTCTCGGGTGGTGGAGCCAGAGAGCAAATAAACCGGCTGCACTATCATCATCAAATTCTATTACTATGCCACACACTGCACCGCACCGCAGCGAAACCAGACATGAGCAGGGAAACTTGCAGATCCATTTTGATGCTGGTGCTGACTTTAAGCCATATCACGAGTTTCTACTAATCCAGCCATCGATCCAGAGGACCGCCATCGCCATCGCCATCACCATCACCACCACCGGTTACATCGCTTCCGCATTGCACTGTCATTGAAGCAAGGCAAAGAAAGACATAGCATAGAAAAGAAAATTTTCCCTAGAGATCGTTCAGGCTACGTTACCCACTGAATGAGAAACTCGAAGCAAGCTGTACCCTGTACCACTAAACTAGTCCTAGACTCTTCGCTTGGTGGTCTCTCCTCTCCTAGTTTATATATAAGTAGGTATGTTTGTTTGTATATACGCATTTTTCATGGTAAAACCACCATGGGGGTTCGGCAGGTTTTCTGCAGATGAGATCAAATTTGCACCTTCGTGATCCATTAACCGTACCGTTCGCACGAAAGCGCAATTGCATTTGTGAAGTAGGCGACCGGTATATGAAGAATTCGATGCGATGCACTTACACTGATGAATCCGTTTCGATTTTATGTTTGCCAGCAACAGCAGTGTTGCCAAATGCTTGTTTTGACTATTTTACTGTGTTTAAATTGCTGTGGTGAAATCTTACCGAGCTGGTTTGCCATGGCTTCTTCCAACGGCTGATATCAGTTTGCTTTTTTTTTGTCAATCTTTCGCGCATATAAACAAGAAATCTATTTTTTTTAGGGTTTTCTGGTTTTCTGGGAATAAAACAGGGCCGGTAATTCATTAGAAATTGTTCGTTGTCAAAACTTTCAATGACTAAAGTTGTAGAGCACGTTCGCCGTTCGGTTTCATTGTGAACTTGTTCATGTCTATCAGTCATTGCGTACTTGTTTAGTTGTTGGACACTGATAAAATGCAAGAAATCAAATTATAGTTTTTAGCAAATAAATCACACTTTTTTCAAAGAAAACGAGAGTGGAGTGAGTCTTTACGCTCACAATTTCATTATCATTACAAACAGCTTTCCGCTGTTTGTCTTTATGTTTAAATGTTTTAAATTACTCAGCGGATTTTGATGCGGTTTGTTTTTTGAATAGGGTGATCTAAGAGATAAGTTTATATTTATATTTCATCCTAATAATCTCACTGGAACGGGAATATACGCGGGAACATGCACGGGCATGTACATGGGAACTAAGAATCTGCTTGACCGATTTCAATATTCTCATACTCCCACAGGGACGGAACGGGAACTTCAACATAACCGAGAACTTGGGAAACACCGGTCCAGTGGTCCAAAAATTCTTTCAACGTTAGAATACTTCATTGTCTCTGAGTAAGATAGACTAAATTTCATTCCCACATTCCCACGAGAACAGGAACGGGAACGTACAAAGAGTTTTTTGTGTTTGTGTTCGAATGGTTAAATTTGGAACAAAAATAGTCTAGAACCTGAGAAATGACACGGCTAATTTCGTTCCATATTCCCTCCGCGAAGGGAACGGGAACGGGCACATAATCGGGAACCTGGAAAGTACGAGAACAGAACGGTCAGGAGTCTTGTAGAAGTCATAATGGCGGAAAAATAATTTATTTTTTGTTAGTGCTGTGTTGTTTAACAGCTTCAAGGTCATACATAGGGGAGACCAGGGCTAGTAGACTAAAAATTTCCTTGTCTTTTTTTTAAACTAAGAGAGATATCAAAACGGGAAAAAATTTTTCATAAAGCATTATTTTTGCCTTATAAAAAAAATATGTTCTCTAAACATTGACATTTTTTTTTCTAACTTTACAGAACGACCTCAAGTTGGTCAACTAACCCCAAAACCGAGGTAAGTTGGCCAAGGCTATGGGGTAAGTTGAATGTAATCCTATTTCCAGCTTTTATCAATAAAACTGTAACCAAAAAGTTTTAAAAGCTAATTTTATTTGAAACATGAAATTATAAATAAATACAATTCGTAAAAACTAGATTAAAAAAAATATATAAAAAAAAAATAAAGTAAAACTAAGTTAACAAAAAAATCCACTCCTTGTGATATCACAAAATAAATTTAAAAAAACATTAATTAAATAAACGAACTTCGTGTGATATAAAAAACTAAGAACTTGAAAAGAAAACCTTTGGCTTCGACGCCCTCTCTCTCTCTCTCTCTCTCTCTCTGTCCGCATTTTTTTTGAAACTACGAGAAATAAAGAATTTGTCAACTTACCCCGTTCGGTCCTTCAGCACTCAACGGTTTTCTTTTTTTTTAAATACCAGTTGGAGCACTCATAACCTAAATACCGGTCCATTGTACTACCAGATAGCAACCTTCTATTTGTTATAGCTTTCCAGATGTTCGGAGAAAAGCCAAAAGACGCTGCCATGATAAGGAGCCTAAGTTACCAGCTCTCACCATGTCTGCGCCGAGTATCTGTAACCTCATGCGAGAAAAAGCAGGACATTCACAGAGGAAGTGCTCTGCGGTGTCCTCATCTTCTCCACAAGATTCACAGAGTGTGGTATCACTTAAGCCTAACACAGATAAATGCTTGGCAAAAGAGAAGTGTCCGCTGGCAACGCCAATAAGCTTTCTACAGTCTTTTCTGCTACGAGCTAGCAAAAATGTTGCAGTCTTCTTACTAACGTTGGGGAGCATACGCTTGGCTTGTCTGCATCCAATGGAGGCATGCCATCTACGGTTGTGCTCTTCACAGATCCAATCGCTGATTGAAACTGAAGACGCTGGCAGAGCTAGCGACGGTTCAGGTCCTGAGACAGCTGTCTGAGATCCCTGCCTAGCAAGTTCGTCGGCGATTTCATTTCCAGTTATGCCGTGATGGCCCGGAACCCAAATGAGACTCAAGGAATTTAATCTTCCGATCGCTTTCAGAGAGCTCTTGCATTCCTGGATCACTTTCGAAGTGGTTAGAGGGTTGAGAAGGGCCTTAAGCACAGGTTGGCTGTCGCTGCAAACAAAGATACTTCTCCCCGTCCATCCATTGTTCGTAACGTGGCTCAAGGCCATAAGGAAAGCATATGCCTCCGCTTGGAAAACGGATGGGTATGATCCTTATGAGGTGTGCAGTCGTATTTCGTCGCTCTCCACAAAGACACCAGCACCAGAACCCTCGTCGGTTTTGGATCCATCTGTGAAGATACGATAACAATTCTTTCCAGGCTCAGATTCTAGAGTGAACCAGTCCTGAACCGAAGGAAAGTTGACTGAGTAATTTTGACGCAGTTTGAGCCTTGGGATCATCGTTTTCGGTACTCCGAAATCAGGATAAAGTACAACTACCAGCTGTTAAGAATAGCAACACTAACTGTACTCTTTTTCCAAAAAAAAGAAAAATGATAAAGAAAAGAAAACAAAAAACAACTTACGAACGCAAAAACTTGTTTTTTTTTTGGGATAATACCGAAAGACAATATGAGACTCAGGAAGCAGGTGTCCTCAATGTAACAAGTGGAATAAATTTGAAAGAAATGGTTTTCTTTTGAAGTTATTGGCGGCTAGTCTACTTACCCCTTGAGTCAACTAGCCCCGGTTACCCCTACATACTAAAGTTATATGAGCTGATAATTTGCAGAGACAATAAAGGGGAAAGCGATATTGCAGTATCTATCATCCGATTAAGCTAATTTGCCACACTTTAAAGATCATTGAGCGGGTATTCGGTAGCCGATTTCAAAACTTTATGTGTGGATGATAGACGATATGTATGAAGGAGCATTCCAAGTGACAGTTGGTATACACTAAGCAAGCTTCTTGAGTGCCCTGGTCATTACCTCCTGGAATATAAAGTACAGAACACCAAAGACGGTAAAATTACCTTAACAAAGTATGGGAAGACTTTGAGTAGCTCATTCAAAGGTCGGCCGTCGATTCTGAAAATCAAAATAATTCGCTGTGAGATTTCCCATAAGATCTATCAGACCACTGATTTTGAGGCAGTAAACGATTACTCGCAGAGCCTTATATAAAGCTCTCTTCGGTCAGTTGTTTACTAATTTATCAAATCACCGCGGGTTGAACGAGACCTTTGGAGATATAAGGAATAAGCACCATCTACATAAAATTGTCCGAAACAGCTATTGATATGCCCCCTGTGAACAAGGATCCCAATATCTTATGCAATGTGATTTCTTCAAACAAGACGAACAACAAAATAGATGAACCAACAAAAAAAATTAAGGTTTAACTCACTCTCCAAATTCTTTTATTTGTTTTTAGAAAAGTTATTTAAAGTTTACAGTAACTGAATCTTACAAAGCCATGAAGAAATGAAATTAAAATATTTCAAATATGTGTCTCCATAAAAAAATAGTCTGGCAATTTTCATGTGTCACTTTTTTTTACTTCCCAAGAATTAAGATGTTCACTATAGTTGCATAGCCTATAAAAATTGTTCTACTACTTGCGATCATTTGGTCATCACCAATAGATTTTCATTTTCTTTTATTGGTGGTTCAGTTGAGGCTTTGTGGATAACTTCTTTTGATTTTCAGTTGTATAAAATAATTAAACTTTGGCAAGCAGTAATGAAAAAATCTTCTTTGATAAATCTAATTCTTAAAAGTCTACCGTTGGAATAATGTGTGAAAGAAGTTGTTAGTCGCATAAGTCGTAAAAGAAATTCTGCTATTTTGATTGTTGTTCTCGAATGGATATTTATATCGTAGTAGTGGAACACGAACAAAGAATAGGATTTGTTCGTAATACAATAAGCTCTACGTTTAAAGAAACTACCGTGGTTCATTGATCAGTAGTTGAATTCCATGCATGCATAAAATTTCCTAGATATTCGTCACTAGTTATACCACTTATGGCATAAATACCTCCATCAAAAGGAAACACTTCTAATGAATGCATTGGTTTAATGAGTGACGCAAATAAAATGCACTTCAAAGTCTTCAAGTCTAACGAATAAGCAGTGTTTGTCTTCCTAGAGTAAGAAAATATCCCACCAACAATGATTAATTTGTCTTCAAAAGTAGTGACTGCAAAACTTTTAAGGATACAGGGGTGGCACTGAATTCTACATCCATATGCTTAGTTTGAAATAAGAAGACTTAATATGAAAGGTGTTTCTATAGATCTATACCAGCAATACACTGTAAGCAATACCTTCCCACTCCTCTCAGTCACAACCTTCTGTGGGTACATCAACTGGCATTTCGGAAGAAAATGTCACTTAAATGCCTCAAAGATAATTTCTGTTCATTTGCAATGAATTCAAGAGGTAAGACTTGAAAACGAATATGTTGAAGAAGTTTATCCATGAATAACCAACGCTGAACGGCATCATAATCCACTCCGACTAAAGGCTTCTGAAGACGTCCTCCTCACAGTCTACTTGAAGGTTGTCTCTTGCAAAAAACTTGCTCAATAGGTCTACATACAGATTCAAGAATTCCACACAGCACACACACTTACTAATCGGATTTTATCCTTGAGTTCACCTCTAACTAAAATTCCGCACCCTAATAAGCGTTGTTTCAGTTGGCTGTAGAAGTCGCAGTTTTTTGTTTTGTAGTTTTCAGATTTTGCGTTCCATGTGCAGATTCGGAGGCTTTTATCTTTTTTTCGCTTGCTAGCGTTCGTCGAAATCATTACTGTTAACTGAAGCAGTTGGTTCTTAATTATTGACCCAAAGTACAAGCCCAAGCTAGAAGTCCATGTTCTTTTAGAGTTCACTTGAACATAAAGAGCCGGATAATCTATGGTGTCGGTATCCTATTGCAGGGGTTTGAGAGCTGCCGTTGGCTCGCCAGGAGCTCATCCCCCTCCATCTCTACTTCAATAAAATACCCTGTCCTAGAATTGACTTTGAAAAGCCTTTCAATCTTTGATTTAGTAGGTACTGAAGGACAAAAGAAGAAGAAACAAAATATAATATACTTGTCTCATAAAAAGTGAAGAAGTTAAGTGCAGGAACTTCATCTGCAGCCATTTTATTCGTTCAATTGCCTGTAAGAAAAATAATAAGCAAATTGTTAAAAAAAGAGGATAAATGACAAGAAATCGCTTTGACACATAAATATTTCATTTCAGTTTCCAAAGCTGCCAACAAGTTAAGAATGATTATAGCAACTTCGAAAAGCGATATTGAGTTTCTCTTTTTGACTTTTGTGTGCATATGTATATCCGTATTGCTTTACCTTCCTGCACTTCTGTACAAGCAGATGCATGTAAATCCACTTTGATTGTTTTCTGCTTTTGTCTGAGGTGAAAGTGGTTACAATAAATCAAATATTTGTTCGAAGCGGTTTAGAACAAAAAACAAATTAATATGTTAACTTAATCTCCAAATTATTTTATTTATTTTTAGAAAAGTTATTTCAACATAACTGATTTTTACAAAGCCTTGAGCTACTTTATTTTGTAGTCATAAGGAAGTGAAAATATAATATGAATTTCAAAAATGGCTCATTAAAAACCAATCAGGATGTTTTAATTCTATCACTGTGTTTCCTTCCCATGACTTAAGATGTTCATTATACTTGTATTGCCTATAACTATAATTGTTCTTACTTAATGTGACCATACGATCAACCCAATCAAAGAGATTGTCGTTTTCGTCTATTGGTGGTTCAATCGAGGACCTATTGATAACTTCGTTTGACTTCCAGTTGAACAAAATGGTTGAATTATGAAAAACAGTCATTAAAAGATCGTCATTAATAAGTCTAGTACGTAAAAGGGTTTCGCTGTAAGTTTGTTTGCAAGTTGTTAATAGCTTCAGTGACTTATCGTAAACGAAATGATGCCATATTTTCTTATCGTCGTAAATGGATATGCATAACATTGTGGTGGAATACGTATAAAGTATAGAACTTTCACACAAATTAGAAGGATACACGCTTAAAGTAAACACCGTGGTCCATTGCTTGGTAGTTGAATTCCAGTTATCCACAGAACATCCCCGACAATTGCCACTAGTAATCCCATTTATCCCGTAAATACCTCCATCAAAACTAAATGTTTTGAGTGAACGCATTGGTTTAGTGAGT
Organism: Melanostoma mellinum; assembly: GCA_914767635.1. NCBI lineage: Eukaryota > Metazoa > Arthropoda > Insecta > Diptera > Syrphidae > Melanostoma > Melanostoma mellinum. Next base: position 39,711,212 of record OU612058.1, on the reverse strand, counting down.
GACGCAAACGGACTCCACTTCGAGGTCTTCAAATTAAACGAATAAGCAGTGTTTTTCACCCCACAGTCATGTAATTTCACACCAGCAATGATTATTTTGTCTTCAAACAAACAGATATTATTCCCATAACGGACACCGCCGGGGGGAGGTGGCACTAAATTGCAGATCCATTTGCCCAATTTGGAAGAATAAGACTTAGTGTTTAAGGTGTTTGAAGATTCATCCCAGCAATACAGTGTAAATAATTCCTTCCCCCTCCTCTGAGTCACAACCTTCTCTGGATGCATCAACTGCTGTTTCGAAAGCGAATGCCACTTAAATGCCTCAATGATAATTTTCATACACTCACTAGTTTTGCACTCAGGTTCAATTTTATCTGCAATGAATTCAGGAGACAAGACTTGAAAACGTATATGTTGAAGTAGTTTATCCATGGATAAACTCCGCTGGGCCGCATCATAATCCACCCACAACTGAAGGCTTCTGAAGACGTCCTCCTCACTGTTTACTTGAAGTCTGTCACTTCCAAGAAGCTTACCTAGTTGATCTACATCCAGGTTCAAGAACTCTTCCGTTTTAATAATTTCCATAAAATGCTCACAAACAAAATTTATAGATTTGTACGAAAGCTTCACCAAACCGTATCGCTCCGCAAAAATGTAAATTTCCAGGCAGTTGGAAGAATCGAGTTGTTTGGCCATGAAGTCACTGCATATTGTTTTCAACGAAGTGATTTCAAACAGGTGGGCTGCTTTCAGTACATCTTCAACCGTATCTGGTGTCAGTTCAATAGAGGCTGAGTAAATGTAATCGACAACTAATGTTAATGTTTCCCCATCGACTTCTATATTCACATCTTCTTTGAAGAATTCTTTCATTGGTGTCCGAAACATTGCCAGAAAATACTCACTGGCTGCAGAGAGTACAATTCTATGGGCGTCAACTTTAACGTTACCGTTGTTGGAGATCAGAGTCACATCACAATAAATTTTTTCTTTACGGAACTCTTGCATTCTCTTCATGCACGTTTCTGTGATTTTCGGTGCTAAGTTAAAATTCATTGTTTTTAAAATGGCAAATGAATCACTGTTTATACTTAAAATGGGTTTTGCAGGTAAGAACTTTCTGTGCTTGCGTTTGGAGAGAAACTGCAACTAAAATTATTTTCAAATGTGCATTGATGTTGTCATTGCATTGGAAAACTACGTAGTTTTGCCATTTTATCGTTTAAATTAACTTGAAGTGAATGCAGCGATAACGATTATCACAACGCACACGTCTGCATATACATACACACGTGTGAGATATCGAATAATCGTGATGTTTCTATTATATTTTAATCACTAGGCGAAGTTGAATAAGGTGTTGCTGCAGCAGCACCTCACTCGAATCTCAAAGGATCAATTGTGCTCTTTGAGATAAAGTATGAGGAGAGCGAAGGAGTGAAGAAGAGCGATTGATTGATAATGATTGGGATTTCAATATTCGGAAACTTCTTTGCACCAAATGGATATCCGAATGAATTTAAGGATCCCAGCTCGTCGAAAAGGTATTCTTCGAGTCCTGGTTTTCTAGTTTGAACCAAAGTTGGTGGGTACTCCATTTCCTTTTATTCTTACAATGTCTAGTAGCCATTGAATTCTTACCTTATTGAAACCATCCAGTTAATTGAGTTTGTGAATCACGAATTAGTTTGATGAGCTGCCGCTGATATGTTCGTTATCCTATATCCTTCTTATTCAATAAGCAATTGACAATGGAGTCAGCTAATATGGACACTCCAAAACCTCTTTTTTGTTTCTCGGAAAACGCCATTTTCAAGCTCTGGAGGTTCTCATCCGCCGGACGAATTAAAATATCTTTCAATTATTTGCATATCAATCGCCAAGTTGATTTGTTTATGCGCCACATAATTCTTACAGAAGTCTTGATATTCCCATGATCTTGGAAATCTTTGAAGCACACATTAATCACCGTTACGAATTTCACTCACTCAGTAGAACTAACTGTACCGAGATGTTTCGATGTTTTTGTAAATTTCCATAAACAGAAAACCAACCCTTCCTTTTTTAAACTTTGCCGAAAATACAAATTCCGATAAATCAACGAAAATCAAATGCGCAATAACCCACTTAAATCGTGAAATACCTTCATCGCATTTCAAATACGAATTACGGTACTTTCGCTCTCTTCCCATGAACAAACAACATCCAAAACAACTATTCCATTAACTTACTGTCATTGTTTATAAAACTCCAATTTCACGTTCGCTCCTTGTCCTCTTTCATTTCACTTTGAGTTTCTATAAAAATAAAGAAGGAATTTGGTTTGGTCTCGAAATGTTTTTGTTTACATAATTCCACCGCCACCGGCGCGGTGTGGCGCGTGCGTTGTTGTCGTTTATTGAGAATTCAAAACCGTTAAATCACCACGTTTATTATTCGAGACCAAATCTCTTAACTTTAATGTGGAAGAAAACCATGATTGTTCTACTTTTGGTAGAAATGATCGGACACATTCCACGAGTACCTACTTTTTATGTGTGTCTGAATTTTGTGTGGGAACCTTTTCTAAAAAAAAAGTCTGTAAAATTTATTGGCAAGCAATGTAAAAAGAAGCCGTGTCCAGTGTCCCGTGTCCAAGTCTTTATGCCATGAAGATCACAAAATAAGGAAACGATCATCGTTATAGACTGTCATCGTAGGTGTCAATGTCCACACGTCACATTCCGGTTTGATGACAATGTTGTTTGTTGCTTTTGGCTATCAAAACATAAGTCTAAGTACAGCCGCACTGCAACTCCACCGCCAACCGACTCGTGACTCAACGCGTTCCCATAAGGAAGTAAAAACACGTACCATCTGTGTAACGGTGCTTATACGGAGTCTTTTGAGTCTTCTTCTTTGTTCATTCTTGATTCGCATAATTTGCTATTCCCCAGTATAAATTAAACGAAACTCTACAGACCACTGGGATTCTGGCCACACATGATACATTTTTGTTTTGATGTTTTGGTATTCTCTTTCGAAGACGTGCTGGTGGAAGTATCTAGAATGATAACGGTATTTCTAACAACTTACTTCGGTGCGAAGACCAACAGAAAGGGTAAAAGAAAGGAAAGATACTAACGGTAGTTGTCGGTTGTCGGATTAAGAAGAAGTTTTGCGCCCAAATTTGGGTTGTCATGAGCCAATGCAGGTATGCATGTCGCGTACTTCTTGTGCACGCTGTGGAGCTGTGGGACATCTCATTGGGACCTTGTGTATGGATCGGTAACAAGCGAAAACGATTTCATCATCAATTGAAATGAATTTTCTTTTCATTATGGAAAGTATTTTTGTTTTTCTTATGCACCAGTTTTCTTACCGTTGCGTTGAGTGTAGGTATACGAGTACGTGTATCTAATTGAATGAGTCATGACGAGTCTGATCATTAATCGTGTGGCTGACTGGATTGCTTTGCGCGATGAAGAAATATCAAACAAGAGCCAAATTTGATTATGGAAGGTTCTCGAATTTGAAAATGCCTGAGTCACAATGCCGCCTTAGCTTCGATTTCGCCTGACGTTTATGAGTTCAAATATAGGAAATCGGTACATCCTATCACAATGTCGCTCTATTTTCGGTATTTGATTCGTGTACAAGACAATAAACGTTGCTCCAACTCGAAGCAAAACTTTTTATGGGTTAGCCGGAAGAAGGTACCAAGATTCCTATGGGAACATTCAAAATACCATCTTCCAAAAAATGGAGCACGACTAGTTCAGATTGTCATGTTCAGAGAAGAGATCCATCAGAGAACCCCTTTCAAAGTGCAATATCACACAACGTTCAGACATTAACGCGAAAAGAAGAAGAAGGAAAAAGAACTAAAAACCTTGTGGTGCAGACAAATGCAACGACACTCTGTTTGGGACGCACTCTGAGGTCAAGGCGACGTATTACTAGTATGAAATGGATAGTTGGGAAATCTAAACAACGAAAAAAGTAAAGGACCTAGGCATAGTAAGCAATTATTTGTGGAAAAGGCTGGTAAGAAAATTAGTAACAGTAATAACTACGAAAACTTAAGTGGAATAAAGAACAATCTTTCGGGTACCAAAGCATGAATGAATCAAAGTAAACGCACAGGCAGATGAACTGGCAAAAAAGAACCAAGGTTACCCCTCAGGGAAGCGGAAGCCTTTGGCATCGGAACAGAGACCAACATAACGAATGAAATCAAGAAGTCGAAGGAATAAAGCCCAGAAAAACTTTGAAATTAACTCTAGAAATAAATTTAAGCCAAGCTTTACCTGGTACGTCCAAAAAGAAATGTTATATAAATACAATCAATCTAAGCAGAAGCAATGTTTATAAATTTTGACTGGAAATTAGGGCTGAGAAAACATATAAATAAAGTATATACCAAGCGTAGAGAGCATTGAAAAATGTAGGATCCAGAATGAATAGGAAGAATCTCCTGATCATCTTCTCTGAGATTTTGAGTCTCATATACACTGCTAACCACTACGATGAGGCCACACATTTTTCAATCAATTTTCGCTTTTTATACCTGGTGGAAGTTTTGTGCCCGGAAAAGTTTATTGAAAGTTAATAGATACGTATTTTCCCAAAACAAATTCATAAAATTTAAGGGTTAATTCGAAACGACCGGTGGAATTTCCCAAAATCAATTAATAAACTACTGAAAATAGGTATAAAAAGGTGCTCCACTAGGATGAGGCCACATGCAAATTTTAAGAAAAAAACAAAAAAATGAGTGAAATGTTTACATTTTATGGTTTAATAATATTTATTAATAACGCTTTTTTACATTAATAATGAGTATGTCCGCCATTTTTGTATATAACCTCTATTAGACGGTTTGGAATAGAATCATACAGGTTTTTTTGAATAATCATATTCGGGCAGTACGAATAGCATCAATTAAGGTGTCCTTGTCTTCAAATTGTCTGCCACTTTCATAAACTTTACGAGATAGCCATGACCAAACGTTTTCAATAATGTTTAAGTCCGGTGAATATGGCGAACATGACAAAAGTTCCACGTCTTTTGATTGAATCCAGCTTCTGACAACCCTGCTAGTGTGGATTGGGGCATTGTTTTGTTGAGAAATCCAAGTCAGATATCCAAAAATGTTTTTCTTTTTTGGAAATGACCGTTGCAGCAAACATTTGTAGCTGTTTTCGTTCATTGTTGTGGACAAAACCTCCAACTCCAATTCCAATATTCGTGCCATAGTAGGTAATAGCTCCCCACACCATTACACCTGATGCACGGCTATGATGTCTTGCCAAAATAAGCTCATCCTTTCTAAAATCATGAAAATAAAATTGTAACCATCAGGACCGTCAATGTTAATTTTTTTTTTTTTTTCATCCGAAAAGACAACGCGTTTCCATTCACTGCTCCAATCGCTGTCTTGCAAAGTCCATATGATATTGTGTCCTGGCTTCAAAACAGGTCTCTTTTTTAGTTTCTTCCCTTGAATAGTATCATTTTCTTGTATTATGCTTCGAACCGTTGTTATGCTGGCTGAAATTCCGCTTTTGGCCTTAGCTGGTAGAGTGGAATTTGAGGCAAGTCGTAGAATCAACCGATTTTCTCTTGGTGTTGTGGCTTTTCCCGTGCGTCCTTCTTGATTTTTGCCATAGTTTTGTAGATCAGAAAGATAATTATTTACAACTGTCTTGCTCCTGTTAAGTTCCCTTGCTATTTCACGGCCTGAGAGTCCTATTTCCTTGAAAGCATCTATTTTTGCTCTTTCTGTCGCTGTCAAAGTCTTTTTGAAACCCATGTGTGGTTCAAACTAGATAAAACGGTTATTTTTAACACTCTCTTAGATATTTTATACAAGAATTCGCACATGCGCTTTCCTGCATGGAAATATTCGCAATGGCCTCATCCTAAAGGAGCACCTATTTATGCCTATTTTCAGTAGTTCATTAATTGATCTTGGGAAATTCCAACGGTCGTTTCGAATTAACCTTTTAATTTTATGAATTTGTAACGGGGAAATACCTACCTAATAACTGGTAATAAACTTTTCCGGGTACAAATCATCCACAAGGTATAAAAAGCGAAAACCGATTGCAAAAATTTGTGGCCTCATCCTAGTGGTTGGCAGTGTATACCAACGACACCTGTGACCTTATTTCATATAAAAGAAAAGAAGCTGATTTCCCTAAACATAGCCTAGGTCCTTAGACTCATACCAAAGAAACTATAAACTGGACGAGGTACTGTTATTAACGTCAACCAATTTATGAAGATGAAGATTTGATTTAGATTAAGATGAGATTTATGAAGAACTGCAGATCTACAAAGCTGGAATGCACTATAAAACCTAAAATTGCTCACTCGTTCATTAATACGATGAGAAAATCTATAGTTGAAAATTCACTTTGAGTGAGCCGCATTCAATTTTCACTTTTGAAGCGTAGATTCCAACATAAACTAAATCAAAAGTAAGAAGAACCTTAAACATATGAATGCAGTATGAAGGCTGTAACAGCTCAGTTAGAAAATCTCGAAGTGATAGATCAGTGTTATGGCCTACCTTTCATCTCCTTTCTTTCCAATCGCTTCCGAAAATTGTATGAAATTGCTCTTTTGATCAGGTTCTCTGAGTTTCCTTTCAACATTTCAAACTATAACTTTCATACCCACGATACAACGTGAATATGATCTCCAATAACAGCACGATAGCTTTTGGTGACACGATGAAACAAACAAAACAGCCCAGATGCCTTGCCAGCACAAAGTATATGTACGAACTTCTACAACATGACAACACTAATCCATTCGTTTGTGATCTGTATTTCTTGCAATATACTATTTTTGACGTGAAGCCTTCCTCGGATCTTGGTACACCTGATTCAATTAAGATTTGTTATCTCATACACACAAGCATCTCCATCTCAGTTGTCATCAACTTGAATTATTTTATTGCACTTTTCCAATTTTCACAAGCATTCAATCAGCCTTTTTTTTCACTATCAGAACAGCTTATTTCAAGCTTGTGAAACAATGTATCTTTTCTTCAAGAGTTTTTTCACCCTTAAGTACTCAGAGATATGTATCACTGTCATCATTTAGCGAGGTGTTAGTAGTTAGTAAGCAAAAATTAAGTCTAACACACTCAAGACAACAGAGCTAAGAAATATTACAAAATTATTGATAAACATATACAAAAACAAATTAGATAGCTAAATATAAACATAAAATTAATTATTAAATATGACAATATAAGAAACATAAAAAAAAACATAGTCAAGAGAGTGGAGCTCTGGTTCTAATCAAGTACTTTAACGTAGTTTTATTCATGTGAAAATCTATTAAATTTGAGTTTAGATTGAAAACTTTTAGCATACGAGCAATACCTAGGCTCATTCAATCCATAATTAGTTCTATGATAAGGACAGTGAAGTAACTCCAAGTTGCGCAGTTGGTATGAGCCTCCCCGGTAGTTAAAACTTATGCAAGCGAGCAAGTCGGGAGCATCAATTTGTCCTGTTATTATCTGGTGAATCTATATATTAATCGGCAAGTGGTTTTTTTGTGGTACATTTTTACCCCACTTAACGATGACGCACCCGCATGAAGTATATATTTTCTGACAGGTATTTAGCCATAGAATGGAAGAATATAAATTTTTTCCGGATCTGTTAACGTTTACCCGGTTAAGTTGCGGTAGAAAAATCGTGCAAAACACAACAACAACACTGTGTTTTTTTACACTGTGCATTACAATCTCATAGTCTCTCGCATACATGAGCTCATACAAGATTACCAGTGGAAGGGTGATTTTACGAACAGGTAGTGTGATGCAGAAAACGGAGAAGTGTGTGTGCGTTAATTCCGTCTCAGCTTTTGTATTGTCTCTCGCATACGTGAGCGTATGGTCAATTGGACATGATTACCATTGGAAGTGGTGAATTTACGGCGACGCTGAAAACGGAGAAGTGTGTGTGCGTTTATTCCGTCTCAGCTTAAGTGTGAATGCAAAACTGTTATTTTTTCTTTGAGCGTTTTCACTGTGTGGAAAAAGCTAAATGTAAGTTGAGTTCATCGGTTCAGGAGAGTGTGTGTATTATTAAATTTTCTCTCCTTTTTCGTAGAACGCTTTATCTGAGGAAGTTTTTTGAATATTTTGCAGGAGTGGCGGCTAAAAAATTTATATTTATTGATTTGATTTGATGTTAATAAAAAAATACCTGCCTAGATTGATCGCCTATGTAAGTGTTGCATTCTTATTAACTTTCCCAACGTAATTTGGATATTTAATTTTGCAGAAAAACCTAATTGGAGTGGCGGCAGAAAAAAAGATTTCATTTGGATTTTTAAATACGTGCCAAGTTTGACGGTTGATGTAAGTGTTGCCTTCTTCTTTATTTTAATAATGAAAAAAATTAAAAAAATTAAAAAAATAGCACTTGACACATGGAGTTATGACAGATTCAAGATAATTTTTCTTAAGCAGACAAAAAAATAACAAATATTTTTATCGGGACGAACACCAGAGATGTTTAGCACACAAAAACAAAAATATTTAAATTTTTTGTAAAAAAGAAAGAATAACTTTAGTGGTCGAAGCTCGACCACAGGGCGAAACTAGTAAAGATTAAATCATTATTTATTCGCCGATGCGAAAGCAGTTGCATATGCAAAAGTTGGATACGATGCTCATACGGTGGAAGGTCATAAGGATCAGTCCAAGGAAGTCCCTTGAGAGCAAATCTAATAAATCTTCGCTGTATACTTTCTATTCTTGAATTGTGGACTGCATAATATGGAGACCATACTTGAGAAGCATATTCTAGATGGGGTCGAACATGACAGTTATACAGCGTCATCTTTTAATAAAGCCTAGCATTGAGTTTCCTTTACTAACAATGTAATTGATATGCGATGTAAATTCTAAATTGGAACTAAAGTAAACACCGAGGTCCTTAATACTGGACACCTTGCATAATATTTGATGAGAAATCGAGTAATTATGCAAAGCCGGTGAACGTTTCTTCGAAAAAGTTATACTTTGACATTTGCTTGGATTGAGAATCAATCCATTTTTATCGCACCATGTGGCAAAATTTTCAACATCAGATTGTAAAATAAGACGATCGGCTGCGCAGTCTATTTTCTTGAAAATTTTCATATCATCCGCGAAGATCAAAATTTCACTCGATGACAAGCTAAAAGTAACATCATTAATGGCTAGAATAAAGAGGATAGGGCCAAGGTGACTACCTTGTGGTACTCCTGAATGCGCCTTAAAGGAGTCTGAAAGAATGCTTCTAAATTTTACCACATATGATCTATCAGTTAGGTACGACCTGATCCAATCGACGAAGGTCGAAGGAAATCCATATGCATTTAGTTTAAACAATATAATATCATGAGATAGTTTATCGAAAGCCTTTGAAAAGTCAGTATATATACAATCTAACTCTTGCCCGCTTTCAAGCGCGTTTGAACATTTATGAAGGAAGTATACAAGGTTTGTTACTGTTGATCTTTTCTGTACAAAACCATGCTGCTGTTTGCAAATTATATTTTTAATATCGAAAGCTAAGCTTTCACAAACAAGCTGTTCAAATAATTTGGGGATACACGAAAGCTTAGATATGGGTCTGTAGTTAAGGATATCTGATTTAATACCTTTTTTAAATACAGGTGTAATAAAAGATCTTTTCCACAGTAAAGGGAATCGACCAGAATCTAACGATAATGAAAACAAGTAATGAAGGGGAAATGCAATTTGGGACTTACACTTTTTTAAAATTATTGGAGGGATGCCATCAGGGCCAGCAGAGTAATCATCGTTCAAAGATGAAATATTGTGAAGGACTCTTTCTAGGTTAATTGGAACATTATTAAAATTAACTTGAGGACATTTACGTAGAAACTCGAAATAATTACGATCTATATCAACAATAGAATCAGAGAAGGAATTACAAAAATGGTGAGCAAAAGCGTTGCAAATGTCGGATGTTTTTGTCAAAGTGACATTACCATATGTAAAGTTATCTGGGTATCCATCCGAATCTTTCTTTGAATTTACAAAGTTCCAGAAACTTTTTGGATCATCCCTTAATGAGTTGCCCATTCTATGAACATAACTTGAGTACAGAGTTTTTGATAGTGAATTAAATTCATCAAAAAAATAGATGTAAGAAACGTGATCAGATTCAGAACGCGTCTTAATGTAGGTCCGCCAAGCACTATTTCTTTTGTTGCGAAGCTTTTTTAGTTCCTTAGTGTACCATGGGTGATTAGAGCTCACATTCTTTGAAATTTTGAGGGGTATAACTTTGTTCATGCAGTCGTTAAGAATAAAATAAAAGTAACTAACTGCTTCGTCAATATTGGTGAAAGCTGATATATTATTAATATTAGATTTACTTAGTTCATCAGAAAGCATTTGAAAGTTAGTCTTTCGATAGTCGAATATATGCGAGCAATCATATGAATTACTATAACTATGAATATGACCGCTTAGGTCAAGGAAAATGTCAAGAGGAGGGTGATAGTCATCTACATTAGTAATGCCGGAATTAGATTTAAGAACGACAGTACTAACAGAGTCAGAGGTAAAGACTAAATCGAGATTTCGATTTAAAAAGTTTTTAATACAGCTCACTTGTTGTAAGTCAGTAGAAATTAGATAATCCAATAAGATAAGCTCTTGTTGAGAGGATGTCAAGGAAGCTTTCTGAAATGAACAGTCAATTGAAGGAGACCAATCTATATAAGATAGATTAAAGTCACCCAGCAGTAAAATATTTATATCTAAAGAAGAAAGATTGTTTAAATAATCTAACACTAATGCCACTTCATTGTAGACAGGGGCAGAACTTTTTGGGGGAATGTATGTGCCAATTACATAGACTGTCTTAGACTCAAAAGTAACTTTAATGCAAATTAAATCTATTGTTAAAATAAAAGGAAAAGTGATACTAGACGACAAAAAACTATTGCGACAAGCTATGAGAACACCCCCTCCTACGTCTGCGTCTACATGAGAATGGCGGTCTTTTCTAAATACTTGAAATTCTGAGTTAAAAAGTTCTGTATCCAGAATGCCTGAATGAAGCCAGGTTTCTGTAAGAACAAAAATATCATGGACAAAAGCTTGAGAATTAATAAAAAAATCAGTAGTTTTACTACGAAGCCCCCTTACATTCTGGTAAAATAGGGAGAGTCTTATTAGTTTTTTGAAACATTATTGACGGCACTATTTTCAGCACGTTTCTTCTTGGAAGAGCCAACAAATTCTTTTAAAAGAGTACCTGAAGGCCAGAAATTCGGGCTGCAAAGATAATCAAATTGTGACGGAGGGACAAAAATTTTAAAGGACGAAACAAAACTGTTAGGTTTACTTATTTTCGTACATCTAATAATTAAGTCATTAGATATGTTGTGGTTCAAAGTTAGATGGGATATAATATCATTGGATGTTAAATCAGGCTTAAGGCGGGATACAAAAATTTGTTTTGGCTTGGGAACTGATTCTACTTGTTTGGGAATTGGAAATGGTTCAATAGGAGGATAATTCACATTAATGGTTTCGGGAACTGATTCGACTTGTTTGGGGATATGAGGTAGTTCGGTAATTTGATTATCAACACTAGAAGGCCTACTAGAAACAACAGCTAAATCGACAGTTGTCGTTTCATTGTTATTATTTGTAGGACCAACACAGCTCCTAAGACCTAATCGTTTTTCAGAAGAGTGAGTATCTTGCTTTTTCTTTTTAGACTTATTAGGCTTAGAAATATCTGAAATAGACTGCACTAATATGTCGCTTGTTTTTGATGAGACATTAGGCAGAGGAGTATGCGGCTCTTCGAAATCATTAGTTGAGGTTGATATGTCAACCGAAAATTTGGGGGCTGAAAAGTTATTAAGGTTTGAAACCGCATCATTAAAATTATTACAGAGTTCATCTAATCCTTTCTTGATTTTGGTAATATCAGTCTTAAATGACGACATTTTAAATGCAAGTTGGGATAGAGAGATTTTCCTGCAATCAGGACAGAACCATACTGCAATTTTTGATGCGTCAACCTTTTCTATAAATAAGGTGGTTGACCCAACGCATTTAGCATGGTAAAACTTCCCACAAGGGCCGTAACATGCAAAAAGGCATGCATTAGGAGAAGAGTCCAGACATTTCACCGCTGAGCATTCCATTTTAATTAAAGAATTTAAAAAAAAGTAAAAAAAAAAGAAAAAGAAAAACGGAGAGATTGTAAATAAAAGTTTAGTTTTAATTAAAGAAAAAAAAAAGTGATTGCTTGGATAGTACGAGATTTGAACCTGAGATGCTTGATTCAACTATTTTCGCTCTAACCAACTACGCCGTGGAGCAATTTAAAATTTGCAATACAAAAATAATAATTTAAACACAAAAACTAGGATTATAAAACACAAAAAAAAAAAGCTTTCATGCAGTAATTATGATAATTCAAGCAACGTAAAGTGCTCAAGAGACTTGCACTTGAATTATCACTCAATTAAGGTTACGGATTTTTTTTTTTTTTTTGAACGAGAGAACTACACCGCTTACCAAAGCACAATTAATTGGCAAAAATTAAGATATTTAACACAATTTCACTGTTGTCAACTAAGAATATGGACTTCAAAGCACACAAATAAACTATGAGACACAAATAAATCACAGTAGAAATTGTAAAAAATAGAGAAAATTAAAGGAGTATTATGACACACAACCAACACTATGGTAACCAGAGCTGCCACTTTTGATGAGTTTCACGTGAACAGCTTTTCGCCCGGAATTTTAAAAGCTATTATGAGTTTCCCCTGAACAAAATTCCACTTGGAATCAGAAAAGTTCACTTCGAAAAAAAGACCACGTTCATTTGCATCCAATTTCTCGTCATTGCTTTCAACTTTTTCACATTTCACATGGAAAATAGCACATAATAAGAGAATTTTTGCGAATATGGAAAATTTTTCCCCTGAAACTCATAATAAAGGGAAAAGTGAAATGGGATCTTTTTCGAGGGGAATTGGTTCACGTGAAACTCATAATGAGGCTGAATTTTTTTCGGTCTAAAACCGTAGGTATCACCTACAATATTCCAATTCCAATCGCTTCTTGCTCGGATATACTTCTCGCTCATCACTGTCATTGCATGAGCAATATAAAAACTTTTAAAAACTGAAAAACATTTGAAATATCTTTGCTAAACGATAAGAATTTATTTTTTGCAGATAAGAAACCGCAACTTAAGTGACTTCTCGAAAATAAATAAACCAACAGTAAAATAAACAAAAATTTATTTTTTATTAGCTTGTCGCTTGAACAGAAAAATAAACAAAAAGTTTTTTTTTCATAAAGAAAAAAAAAAAACAAAGTCAATCAGAAGCTTTTACATCACTCAAGTATATTTTCATCATTTACGTTAAGGTTAGATAAGGTGGTTGGTCACTAGGATCTCAAGAACCCTTTGTGTTCCGGGATTACCTACAGAAGATGCGGAGGTGTAGGCATGTAGGAGGGGATGAATAAGGGAGGATTGGGTTGATGACTGTTTTATTGGGGCCGAGAACTCTCACTGAACCATTTGGAGCTCTGAATGATCTCAAGTATGCCGTTCAGTGGAAAGTTAAAAATGTTGCCCAGTTTGTAAAAGAATCATTTACCAGGGTTTCCTTCCTAGTGTGAGACAAGCTTGAGCACTCACAAAGGAAGTAGAATGATGTTTACTCTGCCTCTTCATTTCGGTACTTATGCCCATTCTCATCATGTGGGTATCCAATGAGTTGTGCCCTGTGAGCAAGCCAATCAACCGATAGCACCAGATAAAAGAAAAGAAAATGAAAAGTAAAAAAGAAACGCCCAAAAAGTGGAAGATTTAGATTTTTCTTAGGTCGGGGAGCTTACTGCTTTGAATACAAGTTTTTTAGTATTAGGTCCGTTCGTTGAAGTTTACCCAGGGGTGACTCAAGTTTTCAATTCTCAAAAAAAGCTAAGCCGCAGAATCATCAAACAACCCTGTCATTTGAAGAAAAATACTTGCCATTTGACAGCCCTGTGCATTACCTCAACTCGCCCCGGCAAAACCTCGAGCCAGTTGAGTGCAAACCCAGGGCTCAAAAAACACTCAGGGCGATTTTAAGTTTCTCAAAAAATGCTTTTTGGCGACCACCAGGGCGACTTTAGGCCTTCAACAAACGAACATGAACGAAGTTCACACTGATCGATTTGTCGAAACTTCGTGTTGTAGCTAAGAGGTTTCTCCTAAACGTTTTTATTTATTACTAAATGGTTTTCCAATAGGTAAGAAGGTATGATATGATTTTGCAGTGGCGTTTCGGCCATTCGTAGTATGTCATGATATGTCATTTGTTTTTTATTGTATTCAGAAGTGTTTACAATTTCACCATTGGACCACCGTAAACGTCGTGAACTTCCTGATTTTGCCATGGAACAACTTGAAATCGATAACGATTTTTGTAAGAAAATCATCTTTTCCGATGAGGTTTACTTTCATTTGACTGGTGCGGTAATTAAACAAAGCTGACGATGAAAATCCACAAAACATTCATGAAAAACCATAACATTCACCTAAATTGACAGTTTGGTGTGGTTTTTGGGCTGGTGGAATCATCGGTCCGTAGTTCTTTCAAAATGAAGTTGGTTACACCATTACTGTCAGTGCAGAACGGTAATGATCAATGATAACCAACTTCTTATGGCCGAAATTGGAAGAAGTTGATTTGACAACATTTGTTTTCAGCAAGAAGGGGCTCCGTGTCACACAGCAAATGCAATAATTGAATTATTGCGAGAAAGGTTTGGAGATTCGATTATTTTAAGAAATGATGATATTGAATGGCCTCCAAGAAGTCGTTTCTTAACACCATTAGACTATTTATTAGTTGGGTTATTTGAAGTCATTGGTCTTTAAAAATAAACCATATTCTTTTCAAGCCTTAGAAGTCAATATTGAACGTGCCATTCATGATATACGTCTTGATTTAGTGGAAAAAGTGCTCGAAAATTGGGTTCATCGAAATAGTTGCAGCAGAAGAAGTCGTGGTGATAATTTGAATGACGTTTTGTTTAAAACTCAATTGTATTGATTGAACTGCACAGTAAATAAAAAATATTTGAATTTCCTTAACTACAAGTGTGTCTCTTTAAAAAGAAATCATATCACTCTTATTGGAAAACTCTTTATGTTATTGTCGGGCCACAAGAAACAGCTTATGCGTCTTCAAATGTAAACGACTTTTTCATTAAATTTTTTTTTGTATTTAGCAAGAAAAGATTTAGTTTTTGTTTTGTTGTTGTAAGCTTTTAGGCCATTATTAGGTGGTAGACTGTGACTTGTGACTACTGCACTTGATTTATATTACATCAAAAGTATAAAAGATTGGTTTTAAGAATGTCGAAAAGATAAAACAAAACCTTAAAAACTGCAATAATATGAAACGCAGTAGACTTAATAACATACTTTCTTACTTAGGTGGGCATTACAGTTCGGGGTGAACCTGGGTCTCAACCAACATCCTTCTATAACACTTCGATTTCGGGCGAGCTCTCTCCAGTTTCGCACTCCAAGTCGGTTGAGGTCTTCATCCACTTGATTACGCCACCTAAGACGAGGTCTTCCCCTTCCGCAATTTCCCTGCAATTTGCTTTCGGAAACCCGACGAGCTGGGGCGTTTGGGTGCATCCGCTCTACATGGCCCAACCATCGTAGCCTCGCGATGCGTACTCTTCTGGCTATGCCCATGTCGCGGTACAGCTCATACAGCTCGTTGTTGTATCTTCTTCTCCACACATTGTCTTTGCATACAGGACCAAAGATCATTCGGAGAATTTTTATTTCGAAACGACCAAGGGTTTCCTCATCCGCTTTCGATAAGGTCCATACTTCCGCACCGTAAAGCAGGTCTGGGATGATTAAGGTTTTATACAAGGTTACCTTGGTTTTTCTGGAGAGGGTTTTGTTTCTCAATTGCCTTCTTAACCCAAAGAAGCAACGGTTGGCAAGAGTTATTCTCCGTTTGATCTCCGCGATGATGCTGTTTTCCGTGTTTATAGCGGATCCTAGGTAGACGAAGTCCTGTACTACCTCGAAGTTTATGTCTGTCTATTGTGACGTTTTGTCCAATTCGTCGATGTTTTGTGTCCTTGTTTGATGACAGCATATACTTCGTTTTGCCCTCATTAACCATCAAACCCATTTTTGCCGTATTCGTTTCAATACTCGCAAAAGCACCTATGACATCATGCTTTTTTCTTCCCATTACGTCAATATCGTCTACGTAGGCGAGTAATTGTACAGACTTTTGAAAGATTGTTCCTCTGGTGTTGACGTTTGAGTTTCTTACAATCTGTTCAAGTATGATGTTGAAGAAATCGCATGACAGTTTGTCGCCTTGCCTAAAACCTTTTTCGACATCAAAGTTCTCGGTGAGTTTTTTACCGACCTTGACGGAGCAGCGTGAATTCTCCAAAGTCATCCTGCATAGTCGTACGAGTTTTGCAGGGATGCCGAAATTAGACATGGCTCTGTACAGCTCGTCTCTGTAGATACTGTCATACGCGGCCTTGAAATCGATAAAAAGATGGTGAATATCGATATTACGTTCTCGGGTTTTTTCCAAGATCTGTCATAATGTGAAAATTTGGTCTATTGTGGACTTCTCTGCTCTAAAACCACATTGATAAGGACCTATCAAGTTGTTGACGTGGTGTTTCAGACGTTCACATATTACAGCAGACATAAGCGACGCGACGTTAAGGTCGCTTATCCTTTTATGATAATTGGCGCAATTGTGAGGGCCTCCCTTCTTTAGGATCGGACATACGATACTGAGGTTCCATTCACCGGGCATGCTTTCTTCCGACCATATCATGCAGATCAGCTGGTGCATGCTCCTTTCCAACTGATCTCCAGCTGCCTTGAAAAGTTCGGCATCAAGGCCATCTGCACCTGCAGTGTTATTTGATTTAAGTTTGCATATGGCAAGCTTAACTTCTTCTAGGTCGGGAGGATGGCATTCTTGATCATCGTCCAAGCTGAATGGGGCAATCTGCCTGACAGCGGAATTTGTGTCCTCATCGCCGTTAAACAGTCTGCAGATATGATCTTTCCAGATCCTCAGTAGCGACTGTGACACTATAACTATGTTTCCCTGCTGGTCCTTACAGGCTTGAGTTCGGGGTTTGCCACACTGGCAGGATCTTTTTACCTTTTCGTAAAACTTTTCCTGTCAGGGCACCTCTCTATTTCCTCAAACGAGCGCTTCTCATGCTGCTTCTTTTTCTTTTTGAGAAGTCGGTGTTCTTCCCTTCTTTTCTCCTTGTAGATCTCGTTATACAATATGGTTGACGGTTGATTGATCTGGGGGTCGCCATGTACCTTTATGAACTCTGAGATGCGGGAAGCGTGTACTACTTACAACAAGATTTAGCCCCGCAGCAAAATCGATCAGTCTCAGTCCGTTTTCGGAGGTTTTGTCGTGGAGGCTATGCTTACCGATTGTATTTCCAAAGATGTCCTCCTTCCCTAGTTTTGCGTTAAAATCGCCAAGATCGATTTTCACGTCGTGTCTAGGGCACTGCTCATATGTTTCTTCGATGAGCTCGTAGATCTGTAGAACATGTCAAATTTATTTCATTAAGATTTTTTTTTAAATATTAAATAATTTTTAAGAAACCAAACTATAAAACGAAATATTTTTATTAAATACCTACATTAAAACATAAAATGAAATATTGAATTCAAACCGCTGCAGTGCGAATTCTTGTTTCATTCTCTGCTAGACCTATTGGTCAATATTGACTTACGGTCGATTCAACAAATTGGTGTAACAAAATAGGAAAACAACAATCGATTTATATTTACATAGTTGCTTATCATTTTGTAAGTGGAATTGATTGCTGATAAATTATTGGAAAAAACTATTTATCACTGTACTTGAGAAATGGTAACCGTCGGTCGCTTAGTGTGTAATTTTGCCAATCTTGCTTAACTTTATTCGCTGAGTGTTTGAATGACTTGTTATTTATTTAAAAATGTTATGCTATTGCAATTTATGGTTATTTTGTGAGACTTAAAAGTTTTCCTGAGTTTTAGAAGCTGTTTTCTTATGCATTTGGACACTTTGTATATGCCACTTTTTGATCGGTCTAAAATATTATAAAACAGTTTTATTTTATTTTTTAACTTTTTATAGCTTTGTTTTTAAAAAGCTGAATACATAAATATAATCCAATTCTGAATATTAGGGGCCAGTTATAGCGATCAGGAAAACGAATCAGGAAAAAATTTCAAATGGGGTAATAACTATGTTTTCGTTGCAATTGAATAACAAATGTTATACCAATCGATGGCAAATCACTCAAAGAATTGTTTGTGCCCAAAAAAGATATAATAGAACAAATATTTTCTGTTTAATTTGTATTTTTCTATTTTCCTGTTCCAATTCCATCAGGAAAATAGACAAATACCATTTTACGGCAAAGTATTTGTTCAATTGCACATTTTCTTGACAGAAAAAATTCTCTGGGCTGTTTACTATTGATTGGTATAACATTTGTTATTCAATTGTAACGAAAACATAGTTATTATTCCATTTGAAAATTTTTCCTGATTCGTTTTCCTGATCGCTATAACTGGCCCCTTACCCGGGAAAACAACTCTCCGGGAAACTTGTTCTCCCGTGAGCAAAATTATCTTATTCTGTCTGGGGTGACATTCTGTAAGTAAAAAGCGAACAAACGTTTTCGTGTGTGCGAACGATTTGCAATGTCTTTCCTATTGAAAAACGTTTGATCGCTTTCGTTTCGCTTTTTATGGAATCTGGCTCTGGATTCCCCTTCGAAAGCGGGAAAGAGAATTTTGAATGAAGTTCGAAACAGCTGTTTCGCGTCGTTTGACACTTCTATTAAATTGTTAGAAAAATAACTACTAACATTTACTGTTGTTTCATTAGAAAATCAATTTGAAAACATGTTCAGTATTGCTTTGAGAACTTTGCTTGAGTGAGAACAAATTATAGAAAGTCAATATCGACAACCCATGTTTATTAAAAGATGTTTGAGGGATAGTTCAAGCCCCTTAGAGTTAGTTAGAGAGTTAGAGCACATTCGTAAATTCACACAAAATCTTTCCCACCATTTCTCGATGTTAACTTGTTTTATAGGTTTCAAAAGTATTAATGAGTAAATAAAGTTTGTTGTTAGTATTTATTGGATGTCCTTCTGGGGTCATGCCAACCAAATACGAAATGCTTTGGAATTCCAACAATAGTAAAGTTGAGTGCATGTTAACGTTTCTTCGCCGAAGGAGGATAGGTACCAAACGAGAGTTGGAAACGAGTGCGGTGTTGGTTTGGCTCAATCAAGTTTCAGTAAGGTGCTAGCCAAAGTCCTGGAATTCTTTTAGCAGAAGAATGTCCACACTGGATCCAAATGTGCAAAACGGTTAAGGTATAGTTTTGGTGGGTGGGCCCAAAAATTCAATTAATTTTTAGCCGTATGCGAAAATACTAAAAATTCTTCTTTACTCCCTTTGTAAAATCCACACGCAATATCGCGGTGAGTTTCCATTGAACTCCAAGGAATTCTCAAATAGCACTTAGTTGTTGTTTTCGACCTCAAAAAAACTAGATTTCTTAATAAAAGCAAAAAAGGCGTACATTTTCTTGTTAACTCTCCAGCAAATCTGTCGGGAAAAAATTAACGCCAAATGAATTTTCTTTTTCTCTTTTTTTGACGTTTAGGATGCGTCCTTTTTTCCTGGGAGATTTTTCCTATGTTTGAAGATCGTTTGGAATAAGGGAAAAGTTGAAAAAGGAGGAAATTCCCGGGAATTTTTCGATTAGAATAAGAGAGAAGGGAAGAAGGAAACATTTCCCCGGAAATTTTCAGTTAGAATAGGGCTGTTAGTTATTTTAATTTTTATTTTTATCTTATGGAGAGCTAAAAATAAAAAAAAAGTAACATACATTTAGATAAAGCTTTTTTCTGATTTATTTGTTTTCATTATTTCTTACATGATTGTTTTAAATAAATTACTAGAACTATAAATTTTCTTTACCTCAGTCTAAGGTTTCGGAATACGTAGTGCAATACATTCTGGTGTGAGTGGGCTGCATTTAATACTAAGCTCAGTACAGCTTCGGCTAGAAAGGTATGGATTCCAGGGAAGTAAAAACCTGTTCATGACATTACTATTTCAGTTTTGCATTGAAAATTTTCGACTGAAATGCTCTCGAAAATGCCTCTTTCAACTGCTGTCATCATTTTTTCACTCATTTTTTTTTATTTCCAATTGGCAAAGTGGCTTCTTCCGGTGTTATTCAGCCCTTTCACAGATTCCATCGTAGAAAACTTCCACTCGGAAAGCTAATTTACAAACTACGAAAATTTGTGATCACAAAATCCGAATGGAATCGAAGAAACCATTTCCAGTTGCCACACTAGATCCCGCCATGCTGGTTATAGAAATCAGCTGTTTTACACCAAATGTGCAAGATCATTCACATTTTTTTGTAAAACACAACTTCTTTCGTATATAAAGACGACGATTTTACATTCCACTTGGATTTGGGGACACCGAATCTACGAATTTCGAAATTCGTTCCACTCCGAATGAATTATGTGATAGTTACATCAGGAAACTTTTTTCGTTCCCACCTGTTTAGTTTTTTGCTACATAACGTTTGTTCGTTGAAGCCCTAGGGTCACCCTGGGGTCGCCACAAAGTGTTTTTTGGGAAATCTAAAGTCGCTCTGAATTTCAAATTGAATGTTTTTTGAGCCCTAGGGTTGACCTAGGTTTTCCATCAAATCGCCCTAGCTTTTTGCTGGGGCTGTCAAATGGCATGTATTTTTTTTTTTAATGACAGGGATGTGTAGTGATTTGTGGTTTAGCGTTTTTTGAGGACTGGAAAACCCTGGGGAAAGTTCAACGAACAGACCTATAATGTAGGAAGTACTCACATATTACGTTTGGAGCACTCTAAAGACGTTGTCTATGTCCACTATACCAAATATATTCACCCCTATTACCGATCTCGTCTCGTCTCGTCGTCAACTCTCGTTTTCTCTGTCGTGTCGTTTTTTAAATGGCATTCCATAACTTCTTCGACACGAAAAATACGTAATAGATTTTAGAACGACTAAAAACTAATAAACATCTGTCAAAATCAAAAGATATTGGAAGAAAGTTTGAATAAAAAATCATTGTTGAGCTTGAATGCGGTTGTACATTTATTAGCACCTAAATAAATGGGATACTTAAATTATAAGTATAGAAATGTATTACAGCACAAGTAGTTAAAGTTAAGAAGACGTATCCGGAATGAAAAATTGATTATAAAACGAAAACAGATACGGCACAATTCAAATCCATTCGACTTGCCTGATTCAAAGTGAGTTCACACTTTTATCCCAATAGTTGCTTATGAATAAATCTATTGTACGTTTTAACAGATTCAAGCAGTTCTTTAGATTGGCAAAAGAAGCGTTTAAGTATTTGTTTGATGAAATAAGTGATAAAATCAGGATTCGGCATCGTTCATCATCGATTCCAATCCAATCATATTCAGACTTGCAGTCATCCAAAGAATTTTAGATGAGGCATGTTACCGCAACACGGCGCGCGCCGGGAATGACTTTATTTTGGGACTAGCTCAATCAACAGTTAGCAAATTTTTCAAAGAAATTATCAACGTCATAGAAAAACATATTTCCCCAAATAGATTCGATTCCGAATGACACCGGCCGAAAAATCAGAAGCAAAGCTTTAGTTTTCAATATGTCGGGATTACCTGGTGACATCGGATGTATTTATGTTGCCCTTCCCTCTCCATAACTTAACCTCGATGTGCCTGCGTTTGCGATGATGAAGGAACTGTGGTGCAGTTGCCAAGGGGTTAGGAAGCAGAATGGACTGCGAACTGCGATATACCAATGGCATTTCCGCTCGGGCTTACCACTTTTTCTATATGTAATAAATTTGCTACAGCTTCTTCCAGTGGAGATAAAATCTTTAGTTTGTTTGGACTTTGGACCTCCTCCAGTCGCATTCAATTCTTTCGAATTGTGTATCAAACCTGATAAAAGCAAACATTTATAAAAATGTATACATATGTGTTTTGAAAAAGTAATTCAATCCTTTTGCCAACCGTCCCCGTATCTTACTGGAGGACCCTGGCTTTTAAGCTGCTCCGCTATCGCAGTATTCCTTTTTTACATTGGTTTTTTTAAATTCCCTTCAAAAAACCTCTAGCTAACTTTTCGTTCCTCCCTATCAACTCGACGATCGTCTCAAAACTGGTTTTGGTTTGTCTTGTCAAATTCAAGTCAAACAAATGCTTTATTAGTTATAAAAATTTTCAAAATAAATTCATTTAACAAGGTTACTTTTGTTTTGTGGCCTTTCATTTCTATGTCGCGATCAAATTTTTGAACGAGACATATCAACGTTTTTTTTTTGTCGTCGTCGTATTTTTTCGACTTATGGAATGAAGAATATCTGCATTCAACGACATTTGACGTTTACAGACGACTACACACGACATCAAAACGAGTGTACAAGGTCGAAAACGAGTTATGGAATACAAATTGAGTCGTGTCCAGTGTTGGAATAAAAAAAATCTGAAATCTGGAAATCCTAGCATGAAAATCTGGAAATATCTGGAAATGTCTGTAATTGTGAGGGTAAAAGTAAAATTAAAAGCAAAGAGTGAGAAGATCTTCTCAAGAGTCCAAGTATTCTCTCATCTGTTTTTAATATTAATTTAACTTGCAATATGCAATTATAGGTTCTATAACACTAAAAAGCAAGTTTTTCAACTGTGCAGAAAAGAAAATTTGAGATAACAATTAAACATGACATTAAGATAATAGAGAATACGGAAAAAGTGGGTCCTGCAATTCTGTCTGTCTGTCCGTATATGGATCTACAGCCTAAATCGCTTGACCGATTTTCTTCAGAATTTGCAGTTAGTGTCTAGATGGCAGTCTATAGAGGGGTTTTAGAATTGCGTCTCTAGATCTTAAAAATAAATAACGGTATCTGACACAAGACCTATTTGTTAATAAATATTTTTCTCGAAAACGGTTCTAACGATTTCGATAAAATTTCATATGAGGAATTATATCTAGGTTGATTTTCTAATGATGTAAAAAAATTTAATAACGTCTTAAAACGTTAGCCTCCATAGTACCGTTTTTTCAAAACCGACTTTCTCTCTAACGGCTAACACGATTTTGACGAAATTAATTTTAAAAGTTCTAGATTGCTTACAAAGGGTGCATATCAACATTTGAATTACATTCGCGGTTATTTTAAAATTCTAGTTAAAGTAAAGTAAACTTAAAGTTAGTTAAAGTAACTTTACTTTAAGTCTACTTAACTTTACACAAAGTAAAGTAGTTAAAGTAAAGTAAACTTAAATTTAGTTAAAGTAACTTTACTTTAAGTCTACTGACCTTTAACTTTAAGTTAACTTTACTTTAGGTTTACTTTACTTTAAGCTTAGTAAAGTTAACTTTACTTTCACTTTAAGCTTACTTTACTTAACTTTAGGTTTACTTTACTTTAAGCTTAAGTTTACTTTACTTTAAGTTTACTTTACTTAAAGCTTACTTTACTTTAAACTTAAAGTAAGGTAAACTTAAACTTAAAGTAAACTTAAAGTAAAGTAAACTTAAACTAAAAGTAAAGTAATTCTACAGCTATAGTTGAGAAGTCGAAAAACTAGAAATGAAACAGGTAAAACTAGTTTCGATTCAAGTTTTGCAAAAATTAATCAAAATTAGTTTCAAAAACAAAATCGCTATTATTAATTTCTGGAGAATAACTCGTTGAAGTTTTAAAAATGGTTTCTCGTTTCGAATAACAAAACTACTAGTTTTATCGAAAGAGCTACTTTGATTTTGAAAATACAATATCAAATTCAAACAAATTTTGGAATTTTAAGGCGTTTGATTGTTTGTATAAATATATGAGAATAAAATAGAGGTAAGCATTGAACTTCCCGTTTTATTTCTCAAGAATAAGAGCATAAGGGTCGTCGACAGTTCAATATCAAAAATGGAGACCCTTGCATCGCTTTGTTTATCTCATGGTGGAAGTGGTATTTTGTCCAAAGAGACAAGCAGACAAACAAAGCGACTCAAACAAAAAGATTATTCAATGGATTACTGTCCAGTCAGTGTGCAATTCGGTATTTACGCAACACATAAACCTAATAGAAATAGCTATTCTTTTGGTCCCATATTATATGCACCTACCACGAAACATATCCGCCCTTCTAGAACGCTTCAAGCTCATTTTGATGCGTTTGCGGATAACGCACGGGGACACCAACGCCGCGCCGCGCCGCACAAGGATGGTGAACCATGCTTAGAAATCGCAATCGCACTCCCTTACATACGATATTTAATAAGTCTCTTCAAGAAGGAATCTTCATCGAAGAATGAAAACTTTCTTATTTAGTTCCTAGCCATAAATCAGGCTCAAAAAGTAATATTCAAAATAATAGAGGTATTTGCAAACTCTCTGCAATTCCCAATTTGTTTGAAAGTATCCTAAAAATATACTAGATTTCCTCACAAGCGACTATTTATCGGAGGTACAGCATGGTTTTGTATCTGGTAGATCTACTATAACAAATCTGGCATATTTTACTTTTTTGTACTAATGCTATGGAAAGTGGTTTTCAAGTCGATGGTATACACGGACTTTAGTGAGGCATTCGATTCTATAAAGCACCAAATACTCCTAGCTAAACTAGAGATGTTTGGATTTCATTCTCAACTCCTTCGTTGGATATCCTCGTACCTTTCTTGTAGAAAACAACGGGTACATCGGTTGTACCCCAAGGTAGCCACCTCGGTCCATTGTTCTTCATAATTTTTATCAATGACATTATATCTGCATTCAAATATTGTAGGTGTTTGTTATATGCGGACGATCTCAAGCTATTCTTGACAATTAAAAGCTTAAGTCGTTGTCAGTTGATTCAATCTGACCTTGATTCTCTCTCATACTGGTGTCAAGTAAATTGCTTGAAACTTAATATAAAAAAGTGTAATATTATTTCATTTACTCGAAAATGTACCAGTATTCGGTTCAATTACACAATTGAATCTAATGTCTAAAATCGTGTCTCAAACATTAAGGACTTAGGTGTTATTCTTGATTCCTAACTAAATTTTTGGAACCACACTAATTTCTTAGTACCAAAAGCTTACTCGTTAGTTGGATTCATAAAACGAAATGGCAAGGATTTTCGAAATCCTTATGTTTTATTAACTTTGTAAACATCTCTTGTCAGATCGCTTTTGGAATACGCTGTTGTAATCTGGAGTCCCGCGTTTAAATTAAATTCTGACAGGGTAGAATCGGTTCAAAGAAAATTTATGAAATACGTTTTCAACAAAATGAGCTGGGGTTTCTGTCCTGATTACAAAGCTAGGTGCTTATTGCTTGGAATTAAATCATTAGAATCAAGAAGAAAAATTCATGGTGTGATGCTCATAAGAGACTTACTATGCTACCACATAAAGTGTCCAACACTCCTTGCTCTATTACCTATTCATGTACCAGCCAGGTCCACAAGAGCAAGAATTTTCCTATTTCAAAAAATACATAGAACAATTTCTGGATGTAATGACACGTTATCAAGATCTATAACTGATTTCAATTAAGTGCTTTCAGAAATTGATTTTTCAATCCTTATTCGAAGTAAATATAAGACTGATTTATTGTTTTTTTTTTTATAATAATTTATTCTTGGAGTGAAATTGGTTGTAGATTAATGAAAAATAAATACATAAATAAACTTTATGCAACACATTATTGAATCTCTGAAAATCTGGATTCCAGATCTGGAATGACTCTCCAGATCTGATCGTCTGGAAAATGATGAAAAATCTGGAAAACTCAGATAATTCTGAGCATATTCCACCGCTGGTCGTGTCGTTTTTTTCGATGTCTTTTTCGACATCGGTAATAGGGGTTATTCACTATATGTTCAGATATTTTTTTTGCGATCCTCTTTTGCAAACATTCTCCATATATCAAAATTTTATGAATTCTTTGTGTTGCTACATGGACCAATAGAAGAAGAAAAAAATTGTATGGCGTCAGCAAAAAGAAGCAAGAAAACTAAACGAATTCTAACAGAGAATATACTAACGGACGTTTTTACCCTGAGAACTTTTTAAATGTCAACAAAAATAAATAAAATTAATTTGAAGTGCACAACTATTTATTTACTTAACCAAGATGATAACAACTCGATAAAAGAAAAGTAAGTTTTTAAATTTTTTTTTCTTCAACAAAGCTGATGTTTGTGGTGCTGTCGTTGAGTTATTTTCTTTTTTTTTGCATTTTTTTTGCAGGAGGTTTTATCTTTCATAGGTTCGAATCCCAGCAGAGGCAAAAATGTTTTTTCATGGGTATCGCCTTTCGCGAGGAATCGGCAAGTCCTTCGTTAGTAAATTCATTGCCATGAAAAGCGCTTTCTCAATTAGCCGTTCGGAACCGGCAGAAAATTGTAGGTAGCCCCTTCATTCCCTCACAAGGGATGGTTGTGAGAAATGCGCTAGGCCCAGGGGCTCCTGGCTCTGTTGTACCCTATTAATTTATTTATTTATTAATTTATGATACCAATTTTGTTGCATTTGGAGAACATTTATTTTTCTTTAAAGCTCCGCTAGATTGGCCACACACTGTGCGTCGGTACTGAATTTTCTGCGAACCGCATCCTTTTTCGGAGATTCACGGCCCTATCGAGTAAACCTTCGGAGCGGAGTTTTCTCCGCAACGCATCCTTTTTCGGAGATCCAATTTTGCTTCGCAGTAGTTGTCATCGTAAGAAATTTTTCACAAAGCAACGCATTGCATTTCAAAAACTAGAACTTTCCGCATCAAAAACTTATCGGAGGACGTCGGATCGGAGGATCGGAGAACTACCACTTATTCAATTTCGGTTTCAGTTTTAAATCCGGTGCATGTTAAAACGTTTTAGAAATTAAATTTTTCGAAAACCCGACGAGCAGGGACGTTTGGGTCCATCCGCTATACATGGCCCAACCATCGTAGCCTCGCGATGCGTACTCTTCTGGCTATGCCCATGCGTGGGACATAACTCCCAAATCGAAATTGGGACTTATGTCTCACTTAGATGGGACATAAGTCCCAAATTTAAAATTTGGGACTTATGTATGCGAAGACAATGTGTGGAGAAGAAGATACAACAACGAGCTGTATGAGCTGTACCGCGACGGCCATGCTTCAAGGTCTTATACAAGGTTACCTTGGTTTTTGTGGAGAGGGTTTTGTTTCTCAATTGCCTTCGTAACCCAAAGAAGCAACGGTTGGAGAACCTATTATGTTCTCGGGGTTTTTCCAAGATTATGTTCTCGGGGTTTTTCCAAGATCTGCCGTAATGTGAAAATTTGGTCTATTGTGGACTTCTCTGGTCTGAAACCCCATTGATTTGTTGACGTTCGGGGTTTGCCACCCTGGCAGGATCTTTTTACCTTATTGTAAAACTTCCGAATCTCGTTCTTCTCATTGCACCTATCTATTTCCTCAAACGAGCGCTTCTCATGCTGCTTTTCTCCTAGTAGATCTGGTTGTACTGATCGAAAGCAGCCCTTGTTCGTTTTTGCATCAGCATTTGTCGTGCTTTTTGTTTGGCTGCATTTGCCTGCCTGCATTCTTCATCGAACCATGGGTTTCGTTTTGGTGGCCGAGTGAAACCCAGAACCTCAGAGGCAACGGTTCTGATGGCTTCTTGGCATTGCTGCCACTGGTCTTCAATGCTTAATGCTGGCGGCATGAGATTCAAGGATAATTGAAGGGATACTCGATTGGAAAAGGCATTGGCAATCTCTTGCGATTGTAGCTTTCTGACGTCATATCTCTTCACAGCGTGTTATCTCAAGTATAGCGATAAATATTTTACATAATTCATCAACCGAATTCAATTCCGCTAACAAAATGATAAGTGAATTAAAAACATTAGAATTCGGAATATGGTTTCCGAATGAAAATCAGAAAAGGGTCATAATACCAAATTTAGTTTTCGCACTTAGATCCTTGAAAATAGAAAAATCGCTCCAAAGTGTACTATCCTGGTAATTATACCTCAGATTAATTTGTCGTAAGATTTATCCGTAAGTAAGAGTATTTGAGAACCCGCTTGGCGACTTAAACACTGCTCTTACTTTTCTCTCTTCTTCCAACTCACAGTTCAAATCTTGCATTATTTTTAAAATCCCAAATTTCACCTAGTTAAGTAATAAAATAACAAGCTATCGTTAACAATCCAAATCATACATCTTACCCCATGCAAGGTAACGATCAAACTTTTTGCGTTGGATTTCAAGTGACACCTGTTAAGGTGTCAGTTAATGCGCTTGCGCCTTTTTCTTATGGTATTTTCTTTTCTTGTTTCTAAACTCAAAATAAAACGAAACAATTGGTCTTCAAATATATGGATCTATATATATTTTTTTATAATTTTTTTTTAACACTTTTAGAAATACTGATTAATATAGTGATATAATGAATTATTACAATTAAAACATAACTCCCCTTACACAAATATCAAATTATGTTTAAAATATATATATTTATTAAACAAAAAAATATTACAGGAAATTAAAAAAAAAACTTATCATGTATGACGAATAAATAAAAATTGGATAGATCGATAGAAATTTTTTTTATCTGTCTGTTTCTGAGTGGAAAGACATTTATATTTGAAAATTCGAAAATATGAAATAAAACACTACAAATAGACACTGAAGGCAGAAATATTTTCAAAGTAAACGTTAATTAGTATTTTTTTTTGTCGAAAACTTTGCTGTGAGTTTTTGATTAATCTTCGTTTTTTTCATTGCCAGTGATTCGTTACTTCAAAATTGTTAACCAATTGTTTTTCAAAGAGTGAGATATTCGATAGACTTGTTTTTTTATTTTTTTTATTTTTTACTGTGCTACTTAATCAATCGTTAACACTCTAAAAGATGTCTTTTATTTATGATTTGTGTTTTTTTTTTTTGTTGGAAATTATATGCTTCTCTTCACCACATGCGCACTTTGTAATCGCCCTTAACAACTTTTTTTTTTTTAATGAGAATGATTCTTTATAAATATATTAGTTTTAGGTTTTTTTGTTTTTGTCTAATTTCTCATCTTAGCAATTGGTTTAAGTAAAATGTCATACATTGCATTTTTCTTGTTCATGAACGCTACGTTATGATGCTGCTGCTACAACTGGTTATTTTTCTTAGACCGCATCTGCCGGACTTTGGAACTCGGAAAGGGCATGAATTGGATTCTGCACCTTCTTTTGTGATCCCTTGCGGACTTTAGCTCGGACTTCTTCGGGTTTTTCTGGTCGAACGAGTGGTTTCTTTTCAGGTGCCTTCATCTTCCAAACAACAATGGGACACTGAAATTAACATTGAAATTTGAATTTATTAAAAATTAAAAAAATTATTTTATCTATAAAGAATTATTTAAAAAAATGTCTATTAGAAAAAAAGTTCTAAATCACAAACAAATCATGGCAATGAATAATTTTTCAAAATGTGGAGCAATGAATTGTTTGTTACAAGTTGAAAGTATGTGTTGTTAAGAACAATTTACACTTGGAAGAGTGCTAGAATGTGATGAGAACAGTTGGAAAAGAACAGAAATAGGTACACAAGCAAAACAACGTGCTCATCTACAAATTTTAATGTTAACCCAGGACACTACCATTCTAGAACGGGTTGATATTAAATAACTTTCTGCTACAAGAGGCAGTTTAATTAATTTAAAGAAAAAATTTTCGACTGGAATAACCTTAGAAAGATCTGCACAACGCAATTCATAACTCGTTTCCAATAAACCTTTCGACTTAAAAAAAAAAAAAAAAAAATATGTCAAGAACGCAATACCGTTTAACTAGGTTTGACATCACTTCCGTTACGTAATAAACGCTTTCTGGCTTCTTTTTTCTTTAGCTCAAGACTGAATGATGTCTGCTCTTGCATACCCGTTATACTTTGCAGCAGAGGTTATAAGGGATCAGGGCTACGAGGAAAGTGATTCTAAAATGAGTTGCTATCAAAGAAACATCTCTTCTTTTTAAAAATGATTCTAAACTAAGTTTTATTGGGCAAATATCTATTGCTTTTAAGATGATTATAGCTTCATTCACGTATTTGTCATTGCATTCTCCACACAGTCCTTGTTCTTGACATGAGATAAAATTGTTTTTAACAGAAAAAAAGGAGTTTTTTGAGAGCTTTCAAAAGTTATTCCAAGAATTTGTATTTTTCCCGCTACTTCGATCATTCCGATACTAACATCTCCATAGTCGGCAGAGAAATTCTGTCTCTCAAAGACAAGTTGAAGCGAGAAAAATCAAGAGATACTTTATGCAGGAGTTGGGAACAATTTTTCTTCAAGTTTAGTGTTTTGTCTCACTGTCAAAGAGTTTCAGTTTTGTCTATAATTTAATCTTGAATCGTTTTACAAACGAAAAACGCTTGAAAATGATTGAATTTTATTATCAAAATTCGTGTTCTGCTAAGGAAAGGCTTGGGGTGTCAGCTTAAAAAAACACTTGTTTTGTATTTTTTTTTTTTTTTTTTTTTTCAAATATGAATTGTGGATAATTTTGAGCATACTTTAACTATGTTGTATAATTTTATCATGCAGAAATATTGAGGCAAAAGCCGGCAACCTATTTTCCCCCAGAACGCCTAGGGTAATGAACGTTTTTGCGATGTTCATTGTAATTTGGACGGAAATGATCGGAAATGAGAAACCTTAATAGTTTTAGTTAAATAATTATCAAATCTCCTCCCTCCTCCAAAGTTCTCCTGTAATTTTTCCATTCATTTAAAAAATTTTGGTGGCCTTCTAAAGTGAAAACGAAATTTCGCCATTTTGTGGAATGGAAGGTTCATATATGTATATTTCATATTATGAAATGGTAAATTATAAAAATAGTCAAAAGAAGTGTTATGGGAGTATTGCAATCTTAGGTTTATGTTAAAAAACTTTATTTTTGCGCATAATGGAAGGCCTTCACTTGCATGACATGTGGTTAAACAATACGGTGCCACATGCCATACAGTACGCATAACAATGTACCAATTGAAAGGCGAGTTCGGTGAACAGCTTATTTCTGATTTGTTGCCGGTAAATTTGATGTTTAGATTGTAGGATTCAGTGCATCATGTTAACGACAAACCCGCTTCGACTGACGCACTGGAAGCCAAAATGGAAGCATTTGTTCATTAGATACCAGCCGAAATGTTAGAAAGAGTTATTCCAAAATTGGAACAACATTTGTAAGAAATAATTTTCAGATATTAATTTCTATCGACCGAAGTTTTCATTCATATAAAGGTTTCATATATTTTTATGATATGTGTTTTTATTTTAAATTACTCGTTATAATCAGGCACAGCGAGTCAACAGGTGCTTTAAAATGTATGAATCATCTTCCTTGCCTATGGAAAAGAAGGTTTTAGCTGTGAACAATAGTGGAATATTCCAACCTAAATCCAACTGACACTTTCAATAGTTTGCTGATATCAATTCACCTTTTTACTTGCTATTATAGGATCTAAAGGCTACGCCAAATAACATACAGTGCGCAAAACATCAAGTGTAGCTTCGGCTGTGTAGCGCCGTCCTGTTGAAACCAAATGTTGCCAATATCCTCCTCTTCAATTATTGTGAACAAAAATTCGTTCAACATAACCCGATAACGATGGCCATTGACTGTAGCGACCACTCCTTGCTCATTTTCGAAGAGTGCCTCTGGACCAAAATCAGCACCAAACAGTGACTCGTTTTGGGTGTATCGGCTTTTCAATTATTGTGTGCGGGTTTTCTGTGCTCCAAATGCGACAATTTTGCTTGTTTAATACCCGCTAAGATCAAAATGAACTTCATTTGAAAAAATTATTTTTTGGCAAAATCAGCATAGGATTTTCAAAGTAATGGCGCCATATTTCCCACCTTTGTTCAAGCGTATACACAACCATATTAGCTCAGCGGAAAAATAAAATTAATGTCTATCAAATCAGACATGAGCTAAGTGTTACCATTCACGAAATAAGCACTAGTTGAAAAAAACTAGTTAGATGGTGGACCTTTTATAAGGCAAGTTTTCAATCGTGCAGAAAAAAAAAATTTAAGTTAAGAATGCGAAAAAAGTGGGTCCCGCAATTCTGTGTCTATAGCTGAACCGCTCGACCGGTTTTCTTCAAAATTTGATAGGGTCTGAGAGGCAGCCTCCAGAGGATTTTTGGTAATGGGTTTCTAGGTCTTGAAATAACGGTACTTGCCATACAACCACTATGATAACACTTTTTTCTCGAAAACGGCTCTAACGATTTCGATGAGATTTTCTTAATTTCTTTATTGTCTTTTTTATGATGCAAAATACTTTTTTTTTTAGTCTGAAAACTCTCTACGAGCTCAGTAACCGCCCTTAACTATCTCTCCTCGAGGAGATGCCTGAACAGTTCAATATTCACCTTATTTGCAGGTAACTGCAAAGCCGATGAACTCGCCAGAGAAGGAACCGTTCTACCGATCTCAACCATTAGGTTGAATATTGGTATACCAATCGCGGTGCAGTGCATTAAGGTCCGTGGCAATAAGACCCGTGGGTCTTAATTCCTCTTTGTTTTGGAAATAGGTCCAACGGGGATTATTTCCATGCTGAAATGGTGTTAAGAGCCGCGGGCCTTAGTTCCTTTTTCTTCGAACTCTAATATCATTTCGTATTGGAAAGAAGTCACACCGTTTGCACTTTAATTTATTTTCAATGTGAATAAACTGGCACAGGGACATAAGTTCAAGTTTTGATTGTGAATTATGACATACCAAAAAGGAACACACGTCCATAAGAAATATGTATGGAACTATACATCATATAGTATAGTATAATGGCTAGTGCGGTCAATTCGCGCGAATT
Source organism: Melanostoma mellinum (assembly GCA_914767635.1). Taxonomy (NCBI): domain Eukaryota; kingdom Metazoa; phylum Arthropoda; class Insecta; order Diptera; family Syrphidae; genus Melanostoma; species Melanostoma mellinum. Next base: position 39,678,205 of record OU612058.1, on the reverse strand, counting down.
TTTATTTTTACCACACATCCATACTTCCTTGAGAAAATTTTTTCCGCTTCGCTTTTAGCTTCATTATTTTATCCATGAACCATGAGTAAAAAGCGAATCGAAGCGAACAAAATTTCCCTTCGGATACATAAGCAAAACACACATTAAGAAAGTAGATTTAGTTATTAAGTGCTTATAAGAAAGTGGACTGAGTTTCCATCATGCTTTGTCACGAAGTGGGAAACAGCGTGAGCTATGAATTCATATCCATTGACAGCTGAAATGAGTGCCCAAATTTTGTAGCAATATTTTTCGGTACCTCAAAATGTTTTTCCTTCAAATAAAAGGAAACTGAATATATACATTTGGCGCATCCACTATGTTCTCAATCCTTTCTAAGAAGGAAAACTAATTTTTAGATCCCATATGCATTAGACTCATATAAATGCTTCTTCAAAGTGGCAACAAAAGACATGGGCCTAAATTCTTTTCTTTAGTGGGTCTTATTTCCTCTTCAAAGTTGAACCAAAGCCCGTGGGTGTTATTTCCATTTTTTTGAGCAATAAGGCCCACGGGTCTTATTGCCGCGGGGGTTACATGTAAACTTATGCTAAAGCAAAAGGCAATGGATAGAACAAATTATAGGCGAAACATTATCACCACGTGTGTGGCAACAAAATAGATATGGCCAGGACTAGATTCAAAACGCACAAGACATCTGTTATCCATAACCAGATTCCGTAATCAATGTCATCACCGGAGATTGTCTGATACGAAGACACGCCATAAGACTCGGTTTTTCCTTTTATGACTTCTGTAGAAGTTGCTCAGATGAGGAGGAGAAGGAGACAATCCCACACCCCCTCTGCTCATGTCCTGCACTCTCCTTTAAAAGAAAGCGGCCTCTAGGAAGAATTTTCTAGATGATCCAAGCGATCTGGCGAACACAGATCATCTGCATCTCCTTCGCTTTATTAAAAACTCCAAATGGTTTTGCAAAGTGAGGTACTCCCTCGCATAATTTATATGGTATCACAGGTGCAGTGCAATAACACCCACGGCAATAACCCCTGCAGGGGTTATTTCCCAAACGAAAAGGAAATAGCCCCTGCAGGGGTTATTTCCTTTTTAGTGTGGTAATAACCCCTGCAACAAAAAGGCATTTACACCTGCAGGTGTAATTGCCAATTTGAATTGGCAACAAGCCCCACACATGGGTTAAGCTTTAACTCTCCATTAAAAAATTGTTATAAAAAGCTTATAATTCATATTGGCTACATTGATCATGTAAGTACAAACAAAAAAGAGTAGATATTGTTCTTATTTTTCAAAATTTTTTTGAAATGAAATCTTAAAGTTTACGCACCAAATTCTTTTGACAAGAACAACAATACACCAATACAAACTTAACCGCAGAACTACTTTTTTGCAAAAAAAATTTCCGCTGCGCGAATGACGATTATTTTTTTTTTCTTATTTTCAATTTTTTTAATTTTACTAATGCAAAAAAGTAGTCCTGCAATTAACAAAAATATACCAATATAAATTTAACAGCAGGACTTTTTTTTTGCATTAGTGAAATTAAAAAATTCGAGCGAATTTTTTTATTTCACTAATGCAAAAAAATATTTTCAATGGTTTTCTTTGGTTTCTTAAAATAAAGCGAATATGGTTATTTTGTAAAATTTGTTTTGTTCTATTAGGTTTTCTATGGTGGGCTTTATTTCCATTTGAAATTGGAAATAATCCCCACAGGTAAAAGGCAATAAGACCTACGGTTTTTATTGCCACATTAAAAAGGAAATAACCCCTGCAGGGGCTATTTCCTTTTCGTTTGGGAAATAACCCCTGCAGGGGTTATTGCCGCGGGTGTTATTGCACTCCACCGGTATCACAATTTACCTAATATTGGTCTAAGTGTGTCTGTTGTTTTACTGACGGCCATTTAAACCTAACCTATGTGGTTAACGACGTTTCGAGCATGGATACGCTCTTCATCAGGTCCTTTTATTAAGAAATAAATAAAACGACCGTCAATTAAATTGTTCAACAAGAACACATGGTTAGTAAAAACTTACAATAATATGACATGAAATTAGTTTTCACAATGAGTAATAGGCAAGAACTGTCATAGTCAAAAAACATTTACATGACGATTAAAAATTAAAATTATTTGTCAAGCAAAAAAGTTTAAACTACATCCTCAAACTAAGTAGGGAAATCTTTGTTTGTTCTGAAGACCAGCTGGCTGTACATGTTGCTAAGATTTTCACAGTCAGATCTTCTATTGACTGTGTTCTTAGTGTTGAGAATGTGCAACATTTCCAGCAACATTCTCTTGTTGTAGTTTCTGTCTGTGTCTAGTATTGTAACGTTATCTAAAGGTCAAGTGAAGCTTCGAGTATCGAAGACGGAGTGTTGTCGTTTGCACACCACTATAACTTTTTTTGCATTTTTCTTTCTTAACCGGCTAAAATTGAAGAACATTTAAAAGTGCAGGTGTCAAGAGTTCCTTAACAAAAAATAAAAACCTATATCTAGTTATCCACAGAAGGTATAAGCTGCGTATTGTGTTTTTAAAACTTTAAAAACTAATAAACAAATCTAACTCTCGAAGTAAAAATTCAATTCAAGATTTAAAAATAAAAACAAGCATGCACATTGACTTATAGTTGAGATATTTTGATTTTAGTAATGCCGTATTGTTAAAATTGATTGCTTTGTTTGTACAAAATATCTCATCCAATTAAACACAACTTCACACCACATTCGTTTGTATACCGTTGGACGCATAATACTCACGTAGTTCTGTTACGAGTTTTGAAATATTTTTTTTTTTTTTTTGATTAAATAATAAGAAATAAAGAATTTCAAGTTACTTTAAATATTTCTATATAGAGTTGTCGGGATTTTTTTGTTTTTCATATACATAAACAAGAAAAATAAAAAAATTCATAAATAAACTAAAAAGAATCAAAATAAAATGTCGTATTTCAATAACTCACCGGAACTGTTCCCTGTCGAGTGTATTTCGTTGAAGCCACATACGAGTATTTAACCGTAAGAACGACAGCATTCATGAGATTTTTGGCCGCCTGTATGAGAGAAGTGGCACTGTCCAACTGAAGGGAAAGATAAGATAAAATAATTCTCCAGTGTTCGATAAGTTTATTCTCAATATCTTACCCCAGAGACAATTAGTTCGCCACTAATATTTTGTACATCAGCTTTGACCTTTGACGTAATTTGAATTTGATGACAATAGAGAGCAATGCGTTGCAAATACGCAAGCAAATCTTTTTTGGTGCTGCTCTCGGGGCATTGCTCGGCTATTTCTCGTGTTAGTTTATCTAATTTGGTACCAGCTTCGGAGATTTTCTTAGCGGCATTGATAACATCCATAGTTGTTTTCAATGGACCGCGCCCGCTATTTTATATCAAATTTAACAATGAGATTTATTTTCAAATAGATCAGTTTGAAGAGCTTACCGAGTAAAATCTGTCATTTCCATCATAATCATGCACATGTGTTTGGCTAAGAAGATAATGTCGTTGCCAGTGTCATCCCACTTGGCTACTTCAGAATCAAATGTGAGTTTTTCTCTTCGGAAAAGCTCAACTTGCTGGGCAATCTTTTGCTTGTCTTCTTCTGTCATTTTGCGCATTGCTTCCTACAAAAACAGAAATTCGTGCATTAAGTATTAAATTCAGAGGAAATCTATTTTCAAATGTTATCTTCTTACCCTTGCTGTGCAAATGCCACTAATATCGGGATATTCATCAACTGTTTGATCTCCAGTATGAGCACTCGCTAAACAAGTAAAAATAAAATCAGTTTCCATTTGCCGATAGAACTTTCATTTGATATAAACAACCACATCCCAGTTTAATGAGTTTTAGAATAGTGAATAGACAAGTATGAAAGCTTAAAGTGTTAGAGCAAATGTCAAAACGTAAGTGCTAGGAGTGAAATGATATAAAAACGGTGCTGCACGAGAGTTCTAAAAATTACAGATTGTGTGATTTAAAAATTGTCAGAGCTATACATTTCAAATTGCTTGGCATAGCTTGGATGTAAATGCAATACGCAAGAGAATAACAGTTCAAGAATTCAAGTGAAAAGGAAGAAAGGTTTAGTCTGGTATTTTTGATTGTTTAACATAAGCTACATATTACACATCTGGCAACACTGAACAAGACAAGCTCACATCTATATACAGGCAGTGGGTATACCATTATCACCTCTTGGTGATACTCAAAACTATATTTTGAATTGAATCTATTATACAATTAAAAGGGTGGCACAAACGTTTAAGGAGTCCGGTCCTCGACCATGTAAATTTTAGACTTTGGGTAGTATCTTTTGATTAAGGGAGCAAATGACATTTACTAAACAGACGAGCTTCATAAAGCCATACCTAGTGTTGGCATTTTGGAAAAATTTGTTTTATCTTGTAGGTAACTTTGGAAAACGATGCTTTTCTATCAAAGAAGGTTACTATAAACAACTGAGTGAATGGTGGAAAAGACACTGCAATGCGACTTAACATCTTTCTCGAAAGAACTGTGGACAAATCAAAACAAGCCGTTTATTAAAACTTGATGGGCTCAGTGCTCCATAAACATTGATTTTATGTTAATTGAACAAGGAAACTCAGTTTCAAAACAAAATTAAAAAGTCTCCTAAAAATGGTTTGGGTTTTTGGGAGAGAGATGTCGTACGAGACAATATCTTCGTTTATGCAGCTTCTGTTAAAAAAACACACACTTAGAAGAAATGTATAATGCTTTTTGTACAATTTATGTTATCAACATAGTCTCTCTCTACACGAGCCGGCCAACGCAAGGGTGAGATTTACTTTTTTCTTTCGATAAAGTAGCAAGTTGTATCCTATAGTGATGCTCACTCTTAAGTGTAGAGACTTTTTACCTTTACTTAAGCATAAGTCTTCTGTCTATTAAATCGTGGTCTTAGTTCCGACACAGGGGTTTGTCAAATTAATTATTCGTTTGTTGCTGCTAGATGGTGGTTTATTGCTGAATCTGCGAGGCAACTATACAGCAACGATGCTTCTGGGTGGCGCAATGAGCAAAATGATCTTTAAGGCATCACAACTTTCACACTTGCCTGCTTCCGGTTGTGGGCTGGTTTTCATTCAGTGAGAATATTGCACTCGAAAATTTATAACATTTCTAGTTTTCCGCAATACCACCTCTGGGTGGGAAGTACGCAGGAACCCGGCAGAGTATGGGATTGTCAAAAGGTTCTTTGGCATTGTAGGTTGTAATGTTTGATTTCATTGCAATGAAAGCGATCGCTCTTATTTCTGTCCATAATGAAAAATGTTATATCAGCGTGTGATACTGCCGACATCGAAACCAGCATAGAAGGTCTCGTCACTGTCAGTAAATAAACTTTGAAGACGATAACGTGGTTAGAAAGAAATTTTGAGAAAATCCGACACCAGAACGGTGATCCATTCTAGATTTTTTGTATAATATGGATAAATTTCTAAAGAATTCAGTTTGCGTTTTAAATTTTTCTGAAGTCAAAAACAGCAAACAGCTCCATTCCATCCTGGCATTTGTGCAAAAAAGTGGGATTCAAAAATGAAAATAAATAAATAAATAATAGGGTGGCACAACAGAGCGGGCTGCCCCGAAGCCTATCGCATTTCTCACAACCATGCCTTGTGAAAGAATGGAGGGGACTTACAGTTTTTGCCGATTCCAAACGGCTAATCGAGAAAGCGCTTTTCGAAAGGCGATACCCGTGAAAAAACATTTTTGGCTTCTATTGGGATTCGAACCAAGAACCTCCCGCGCAACAGGCAAGCATGCTAATTGCTAACCATCACGCAACGGGCACCACCAGTGTTGGGCTTTATGGTCGAGTATATCCTCCAATCCCTTTTCATGGGTGATTCTAATTACCCTAGAAGAGCTTTGGCAGGCACTAACTTTGAACTATGCTTCGTTCCTCCATAAAGAGTCGAATTGTTTTTTTTTTTTTAACAAGTTGTGGCGTGGTAAGGCCTCGGATAGTTTAACATTTAAGATGACTATCATTTGAATATAGGCACCAAGAAAACGAAAATAGTAAAAAAGTCATGTTATGTACCGTCGACGATAGACGATTTGACAGAAGTTGTCTAAAAAGTTATGCCATTAGAGTTCAGATATTCGTAGTGGATTCCGTTTATAAATAAAAAAATAAATAAATAGGGTGGCGCAACAGAGCGAGGAGCCCCTGGGCCTAGCGCATTTCTCACAACCATGCCTTGTGAGGGAATGGAGGGGACCTACAATTTTTCGCCTGTTCCGAACGGCTAATTGAGAATGCGCTTTTCATGGCAATGAATTTACTAACGGAGGACTTGCCAATTCCTCGCGAAAGGCGATACCCGTGGAAAAACATTTTTGCATTTTGCCTCTGCTGGGATTCGAACCTCGAACCTCTGGGTTAGCAGGTGGACATGCTAACCATTGCGCCACGGGTACCACGGGATTCCGTTTATAGACGGCATTTGGAAAAAAAACATCAGTTCTGTTTTTTTTTTTGCAAATTGGCCGCAATTAATTGGTCAAGCATTTAACTTGAATAAGGCATATTCGATTACTTACAAGCTTCAGAGTAAAGTTTCAATGGAAAAGTTATTTGTTGTTTAAAACTTTGTGTTACAAAAAGAAGGCCTAAACGAGGAGTTTTGTTTTCAACATTACTCATACAATCTGCTATGTCATCAGAGAAACTTATAATTGGTAATCAATTTACTAACAGAAGACTTGCCAATTCCTCGTAAAAGGCGATACCCTTAGAAAAACATTTTTGCCTCTTTTGGGATTCGAACCTTGAACGTCTGGGTTAACACTGAACAGCAGACCATCACACCACGGGTACCACGTGAGATAGCCTCGATTTATCAGTCAGAATGGTAGCCATGATACCTTACATTTCGTACAATGCGGAGAAATTTTCTTTTCCATCGGTTACGATGATAACAAAAGAATGACCTGCGTATACTCTTTTTTCTAAAATTACCATAAATACCTACAAGGCTAGCTTTTTACAATGCTGAAAGCAGAATTTCCTTATGCCTGCTAAATATCCTTGCTCACTCTCCATGGATATTCAGAATTTATACACTGAAATAGAGTTACCAGTTCCAAATCGAAGTGAATTTTTATGGCCTTATGGCTCTTGAAAAAATTGGGCAAAGCAAAAGGCACTTGTGAGCTAAGCATTTAGGAAAACCTAAGGTCTACATAGCCGAATAAACTTGACTTTAGAATAGGTGAATACCTTGAAGACAACATTATTTTGCTACTAAAATATTCAAGAGCTACATTTACAAATTAAAAATATAAAACAAATCCAATTCTACGATATTTTACATGCACAAAACAAAAAACTATATACAAACGAAAAAGGATAACTCATACATCGGCTACGCGTTTCCAATGTCATATCTTCCACTGGTTCAAATTCAGTATCTGTATCTAAATCTTCTGAGCTCTGTAAGAAAATTAAAAACAAGCAAGACGCAAAACACAAGACGATGAGTAAAAAAAAAAACAATGTGTGTAAAAGCAGGTTGTTAAAGGTTAATAAACAAATGTGTTGCCTTATGATAAAAACAAAATGTTGTGAGACGAGTAAAGAAAAAGAAAAACATTTAAGCGTTGTACACAAAATGCAAGATGCACGTTCAACCCCATCGAAGTTGCCATTCTATTGCTTACATTTGCTTCTTGTCTCGGTTGTATAGTGCTCGTCGAATTCCACATCTTCTGGATCGAGGTCATCTTCGTCCTTTTTAATTTGTTAAGAGCATTTTTATAATTGATTTTTTTTTTTATTAATATTAACCTGGCCTATAAACACAAACGGAAAAAATGATAGAAAGATTCTGACTTACCCTATTCATCAGGACAGCACGACGAATTTCCCTCACACCATCGTAAACCAATCGAGAAGCATCAATGAAATCATTCTCGTCGACATCCTTGTTTGAGTTCGATGCAAGAGCTTCAACGGCGACATCAACTCTCTGGTCAAATTTAGACATAACTTTAATGGGAACAAATGTTATTAGACCATTTTTGTGATTAAAAAATATCTGTTTCAAATTTACCTTGCTCCCGCAAGACTTTAACAGCCTCCAAGACTCGTTTAGTATAAATGCATGGCTCGTAGTTATCCATTTCGGCTTCAACAACATTACACACCCTTGCTGATCGTCCTTGTATAGCCCCAGCGGTGCTTCTCAAATCCTGTGCGTCACCCACTTGCAATGCCATCACACACTTATTCACATCCTCTAGAATGTGATTCTCAGAAACAGCCAAGAAATCATCAATAGTTGTGATATCATCAACGGCTTCAGTGAGAATTCTAACTTGCACCTCCCATGCCTGACGATAAGCTGCCATATTTTCCTGAGCCACTTTAGAATTTGGTCTTACGGTCAAAATTGAAGCTGCATTGATAACCTGTGGACACAGACTTTCGATTTGTGCTGCAGCAAAGCGCACCATTTTGACGCCATCTTCATTGTTCGACATGCTGCATACAAGATTAGCCACCTCGACCAATTTTTCAGCGTGTTTGGTAAATATATCGGCTTTTTCACGAACTTTCTTTTCGTTTCCAGATTTTGCTGCTTCAATCAAATCAATCAGTGGTGTTGTGGTCTCCAAGAATGAATCAGAAACATGATCGACAACTGCTTTGCGTAGTTGACGACGTAAATCCCGTGTCTTGCGGCACATTTGATCAATAGCTCTGTCCAAGCCAGGGCTATTGTCCTTCTGCCCCATCTGCAAATTCAATATGTTTTTATATTAAATTGTATTGACCAGCAAATGAAAGTTCAAGCAAACAAGATTGTGTGATGGTATTAAAGGATGTGTACACTTTGTTAAAAATATTAGCAACAGTTTTGGATTCAAATTTAATATATACATACATACAATCAATCATACATAATATGTAAATTATTTCAAGCTGTCTTAGAGTCTACGTTACTATTTTTTTTTTTTTTTGCTTATCAAGGTTGGCTAGCATGATTCTTTTTTTTTGGGTAGCTCTTTTTGTGGACATTTTTAGAGGCAAAAGCTAAAGCTCCTTCTGTTTTCAAACAAGTAAAAGAATGAGTTTCAAAAAGAAGGACAAAAGCTCCATTCGACTTATTGAGCAAAACTGCAATGAATTCTTCTACCCATGCGAAGAAACTCTGAAGAAGAGTGTAGTGCCAGTGACCCTCCATCAGAAATGAAAACTTAATACAACAACATTGCCGTTTCAAAAAGTACTTGCCATTTTCTACTACTACAAAAAAAGAAGAAAATTCAACAATGTTAGAGCGAGATCGGGACATCTGATGATTGTCGGACAGACAAGCTTTAGAAAGAGTAATATTCAGCCCAAACTCTGAATATTCCCCGGGAAAACAACTCTCCGGGAAACGCATTAAAATCCCCTTATTCTGAATTTCCCTTTTTTCCCTTCGAAAGCGGGAAAGAGAATTTTGAATTTCGAAGCAGCTGTTTCGCGGTGTTTGACAATTTTATTAAATTGTAAGAAAAATAACTACAAACATTTACTGTTGTTTTAGAAAATAAATTTTAATTTAGAAAATAAATTTGAAAACATGTTCAGTATTGCTTTGAGAACTTTGTTTGAGTAAGAACAAATTATAGAAAGTCAATATCGACAACCAAGGGTTATTAGAAGATGTTTGAGGGATAGTTCAAGCCCCTTAGAGTTAGAGCACATTCGTAAATTCACACAAAATCTTTCCCACCATTTCTCGATATTTATTTGTTTTATAGGTTTCAAATAAATAAAGTTTGTTGTTAGTATTTATTGGATGTCCTTCTGGGGTCATGCCAACCAAATACGAAATGCTTCGAAATTCCAACAATAGTAAAGTTGGGTTCATGTTAACGTTTCTTCGCCGAAAGAGGATACCAAACGAGAGTTGGAATCGAGTGCAGTGTTGGTTTGGTTCAATCAAGTTTTAGTAATGTGCCAGCCGAAATCCTGGAAGTGGTTGGTGGGTGGGCCCGAGGAGTTCAATTCATTTTCAGCCGTATGCGAAAGCACTGAAACTTCTTTACTCCCTTTGTGAAATCCACACGCAATATCGCGGGTAGCTTAGATTAAATTCAAAGGAATTATCAACTAGCACTTATTTGTTTTTATTTTCGACCTTAAAAAAACTAGATTTCTTCATAAAAAGCAAAAAACGTATATTTTTTGTAAGCTCTCCAGCAAACCAGTCGGAAAAAAATTTACGACTGAATTTTCTCTTTCCCTTTTTTGACGTTTTTCGATGCGTCCTTTTTTAATCGGGAGATTTTTCCCATATTCGAAGATCGTTTGGAATAAGGGAAAAACTGAAAAAGGAGGAATTTCCCGGGAATTTTCGATAAGAATAAGAGAGAAGGGAAAAAGGAAACATTTCACATTTTCATTTAGTATAGGGCTGATTGTAAAAAAAAGCTCAAAAGTTTTTCAACCCTCCAGCGATAAATAGAGGAAAAGAAAAAAAGAAAAAAGAAAAAAAAAAACTAGGGAAGCAACTGAAGAAGTCTTTAATATCTCGTATAAGATCCTTTCCGTCGTGTTCTTGAAGTCAACAATGTGTTATCGGCTCACGACCTTGTCATCGATTTAAAAGCGGCGCAATACTGCCTTTAAAGAGACGATGTCTAATTCCAGCGTTAGATTATTACTCGCGAGACCGGGCGGTAATTATACCTCACCATTGATGTCAAAAAAAAAGTTTTACACAGTGCGAAAGGCTTTCTTTGACATCTTGAAAGATTAACGCAGAACTTTAACGGAAAACACGAGAGGAACAATCCTTCAAAGCTTGAAAGAACACAAGCTGATATCAGTGGAACTTTTATGTGTTTGTGAATTGCAATCGAAGCAGCGAGCGAATTAGGGCAAAATGAAGTATCTTCAATCTACCATACTGTAAAATTACCATACTGTAATCAGATGCATCCAACATCTTTCAAATGACATTACCATAGACAGTAGTTAGAGGGAATCTTTGTTTACTTTGAATTCGGGCAACAATACCCCGCTGATATGGAAGACGAAGAACTCTTGCCCGTAGCCGTAATTAAGCATTTATAATGTTTTGCAGTCTTTTAAATGATTCATAAATTACTAGGCAAATTCAAAAGTGATCGAATTTGCCTAGAAAAGACGATTTTCTAGTTAAGCTGTAGCCTTCTCACTGAATTTGTCTATCAACGCATAACATATCATCATCATAACATTACGACACGTAGAGAAGGACTAAGGAATCAAGCATTTTCTGCTCACAGCTTGAAAGCTTTGTCATAGTAGGTCCACATAGCGTAGATCTGGTAGGATAATGTAAAAATGAACAGCAAATCTTTTTCCTCTAACTAACTAAAAATTTCAAATGGAACAACAGCACCAACATCTGAGATAGACAACAGTTGTATAACAACATTTTTTGTGATGATTCTATTGCAAAATTTAAATTTTCTACATCTGAGCCGACAGAAGTATTGAAGATGCTAAACGTAAGTCCCATAGTTTTAATCTGAAGTGGCAGTTTTCTCATAAGTCAAAATGACACAAGATTGGCGTGTATTGACAACCCACTTTTATAGATGATTTATTGGTCTATTAGAAGAAAAAAGAACGTACCTTTCTCTTGAACAATTTTACAACCCCTGTCACATGATTTTTACCAAAAACTTCATCGAATCTCTTTTTATCCTTAATCAGTTTTACCCCGCACAGCAGGTTACGTAACTTTCTCATACGAATGCTTTCAATCAATTCTATTTTTAACTCGTAGCGTCGGCGTCGCGTTGCGTCGTTGAGAAAATACAAAAACAATACGAGTAAGTCAATCAGTTTTTGACTTTTAAAAAACAATTTCTCTAACAGTGATGACTGTCCAAGCTCTCAGCACATCACTGAAGAACCGCACCGAAAAATACTATTCAATTGCTATGTAATGTCTTTTACGTCAGCTTGGGGATGCTGAATTGCGTGAAATGTAGGTGCAAACCGCGTTGTTACGACTCCATATTCGATAAAAGGTAGCAGGCATGATTGACTGCGGCAAATGTAGCATAGGATGAGAAGTCTGAAAAGCCATGCAATAGTGGGGCATTTGATACTCTCATATAACGAAAATATTTTCAAACATTCCACTGCCCTTCTAGTTTCAACTTCCTTCCTTCCTTTTCTGCATGCAGTAAAATCCCTCGACGTATGGCCCATTTGTATAGAGATAGATCATTTTCGTTTATGACCACCGTTGAACTGAAGATTTCGTTGCGTTTGAAACCAACGGGTTCGTTAAGGTAGTTATGTTAAATATTCCATGCTCCATTACAAAACGTAGTGGTGAATTTTACGTTTGAACAGGCGACAAATATGTTGTCACAAAGCTTAAGGCAGACCTTGTGCTAGTTATCAACCACCAGAGCTGACTGTGTTCTTTAGAACTATACACATCAAAAGTTCAGTTAACTCATTCCGTTTTTTTTTTTTAAGAACTGAAAGATGTAAGTATTTGAAATAGTTTCTGCCTCCTTATTTGCTAAGATTGTTGCTTTTCGTGTTAAAAAATTTGTTATGCAGGCTATGACAAAACTTGTGAAAGCTTTACGTACAAACGTATGAACACTTTATGTTTTACGAAGTATGCATGAGTTCAAAAAGCTCGTTCCAAAAATTAACAACGATTTTCCTTTACGCGCAGAGGGAAACATCCGGGCAAGGTTATGATATGAATTCAACAGCGAGTCAGGGTGTTTTTTGTTGAAAGTTTTTAAAATACCAGCTGGAGCACTCAGACCTAAATACCGGTCCATTGTACTACCAGATATCAACCTTCTATTTGTTATAGCTTTCCAGATGCTCGGAGAAAAGCCAAAAGACGCTGCCACGACAAGGAGTCTAAGTTACCAGCTCTCACATTGTCTGCGCCGATTATCTGCAACCTTATGCGAGAAAAAGCAAGACATTTACAGAGGAAATGCTCTGCGGTGTTCTCATCTTTTCCACAAGATTCACAGAGTGTGGTATCACTTAAGCCTAACACATTTAGGTGGACATCTTCATAAACAGTCAGGCGGCCATTAAAGCTATCTCATCCATTGCCACAAAATTTAGGCTAGTAGACAGCTGTCGCAGTAACCTACTAAGCGAAACAAACACAGTAAGTCTAACCTGGGTTAGACTTTCAGGACATCGCGACATAATCGGTAATGAAATGGCGGAATCGGGTCAGCACTCGAATCCAGCGAAACGAACACCTCAGTTCTAATGCAACTAGAGCAAGAAAAAAACAGAATCAAACATAATTTTCTAAAAACCGCCAATGACAGGTGGTCATCTTTAGAAACATGCCGAATCTCCAAAGAACCTTTGGCCAGATATTTCCAAGAAAAAAACAGAATTTCTACTCCAGCTAAGCAGACCTCGGCTCTCTCTGTTGATTGGCATTCTCACGGGTCACAACTCGTTGGGTACCCACATGATGAGAATGGGCATTAGCACATCCGACTTATGTAGAGGATGCCAAGATGAGGAGGCAGAGGAGGGATCTTTCCACTTCCTCTGTGAGTGTCCTAGCTTAGCCCACACTCGGAAAAAAACCCTCGGAGAATACTTCTTCGACGAACTGGGCGACATCTCTAACCTCCCACTGAGCAACGTCCTGAAATTTACTCAGGGCTCCAAATGGTTCAGTGGGAGTTCCCTACCACAATAACCATCCACCTCTCCAATCCTCCCATTTCCTCATCCTCTGATTTCCCGGGGAGCACAATGGATCCTTGAGATCCGAGTGAGGTGTTGCCACTTGTGGCTACACCCCCCATTCAACCTAACCTAGCCTAACCTAACGTCCTGGCATTTATTCAGGGCTCCAAATGGTTCAGTGAGGGTTCCCTACCCCAATAAACCAATCACGAACCCAAACCCTCTACCTCTCCAATCCTCTCACCTCCTCATCCTTTGTTTTCCCGGGGAGCACAATGGATCCGAGTGGCCACTTGTGGCTGCACCCACCAGCTACGAGATAGCAAAAATGTTGCAGTCTTCTTATTTACGTTGGGGAGCATACGTTTGGTCTGTCTGCATCCAATGTTGTCCAATAAGCTCGTTCAAATAAATTTTAGGCTGAGAATTGTAACCGGAAGGATCCAAACGACCTAAGAGTCAACGTAAAATTGGGATTTTGACTATAATTAATATATCACTCACTTCGAGCATCTGACAATATAACTCCTGATTGCAAAATTTAAAACCACTCCAAGTTTTCCATGGTTCTGCCTCGGGTTGTTTCGCTTGCTAAATTTAATTTTCCACTTTCCTAAATCATAATATCAACTACCCTCATTCCAATCACGATTAAAAAAACTAAGTTAGTTAAGGTTGTGTTTAGCAGGAAGGACCTCTTTTTTGTCATATAATTTTCGGATGTCTAGCCTATGCGATGCACATTAGAGGGGTGCAATCGATTCGCACTTTGCAAATCCTTGGAGTTCCGTGATACAAGCTTGGGATTTCTTTTTCGCTGTGATCAATTAAAAACAAATTTTGATTGTCTACGAGTATTTAGGGGCAAGTTATTACACCTTAATTTGCAATTTTGAAAAAGCTCTAGCTCTAGTTAAAACAAATTCCACACAAAACACAGAGAGAACAAACACTCTGCGTACATACCAACTTTCTTGTTCTTGCTGCAATCAACTGTTTTTTTTTTTAAATAGTAAATCAAAATATTATGAAATGTTTTTTTTTAATCATCAATTGCCATAACTTACATTAGCCATGTACTCGGACAGAAGATCCTGCAATGCTTGACGGACAGCATTGCACTCTGCAACGATTCTCTCACGTCTTTCATCTCGCGTACAATCGGCATCGGCCATTAAAGCTGCAGCACTTATAATACTTTCCAATCTTTCTTCCAATAGCTGCCGAGAACGTTTCTCGCTGTAGGTCATCGGATCCATGATGATACCTTCATCAAAATCATCCAAAGCAGCTGCCAATTCACCAGCTCCGCTGTAGATATCAGTCGGTTGAGATGATTTGCCTTGGGCAACATCGCTAATCGTATTAACAGCGTCACAAACTTGTTTTAGAATAAAATCTCTGTTGACCTTAGCCAAATCGAGTTCAGGATGACGAACGTAGACTTTAGATGCTGTTAGCAACATTGTGGAATGCTTCTTGAGCATTGCTCGGGCAGCTGCCAAATCATCACGTAATTGTGGATCCTTAAGTTCTTGTTGACGTTTGGCAGCTTGTTTAATCAATTCACCAGCATTACGTCCAAATTGCTGAATAAGAAAAAATACATCGGTCGTGAATCATAAAAAGAACATCAATTTATTTGTTTACTTACTCTCATGTTATTCATAAGCTCATCCTGACTAGACGCATTCTTAAGCTTGTTCAAATCATCTTCTACGACATGCAATGACTTAAGCAGCAAATGAACGTCCACCATATCGGCGAGAATCAATAGTCTTGTTACAGCTGAGAGAAGATTACGAGCTGCACGCACCATATTGCCACGTTTCAACGAACTGCAAGGATCTTCAGAGAATTCACGAGCAGCAATGCTCATGGCATCACCAGTTTTGCGTACTTCATCCACAGCTGCCAACATTTCTTGGGTAATGTCAGGATTCTCGTAGGCGATTTGTTCTCCTTTTTGAATGAAATTCTCAGTTGCCTTTTCAACAGCTGCAACCAAAGCGCTCGCACGCTTGGATTTTCCTGTAAGTAAAATGAAACAATTTATATATTTAGATGATTGAAAAACAGACAATTAGTAGGTCGTAACACATGGGCAATATATTTCATTAAACCTAAATGCAAAAACACAATCAATTTTACATAGTGTTAATTACACAGATTGTCATTGCTTGCTTTTATGTGTAGTGTGTTCCTGCTTCAACAATTCACAACTATCGTTGGTAGGTTCGATGACGACATTCTGAAAAGGATGTTAAAATTGCAAAGGCTTTTCTTTTAATCATAGGATAATGAACCCCTAGTAGGTTTCGTCTTATTCAATATGAATAATCAACTTATTATTTAGGTTAATGAACAAAGATGATGAAATTCCTTCTGTTCTTTTGAAGCATCGTTCAGAACCCTTAGAACAAATATAGCAATCTACTCATCTGACAAACCTTAAAACGAAGTCTATTATGTATATGATTTCTCTTAAAATTTAGCACAGTTTCTGGTTTAATTGATAGGGGAAACCTATGCAGTATATGAAAGAGAAAGAAATAAAAAAAGAACGTTTCCAATGTAGTAACAGCCCAGGGTACTTCACATCGATTGGAAATTGAAGTTTAAGGACATCAAGCACTCCATGCTGTAAAAGCCTAAATTTGCATATCAAACAACACTGATTAGTATAATGTTATCCTGTCGAGAGTTTTTGGGTTGGATTAATATTGAAAGACCACTTAAGGAAGCAATCGAAACATATTACACATCATGTCAGAAATAATTAGAGTAGAAAAGGAGAATCGAAAACTTTGCTGCAGCTGTTCGTGTCTTTGAGTTGCGGAGTGATATTTGAAAAAGAAGTTGGAAGCTTAGAATAGTTGAAAACTAAGGAAGTTATTTTCAAAGGCGTTTCGAGAATAAATTCACATTTTACTGTGTCAATTTTATTTTACATAACGCCTCATATATTTATGAACACGATGAGTCGATGAGTTTTACCTTGTAGCATTTAACTCATCTGATTTCTGTGGGGTTTATGTGTTGAAATGGTGTCTTTGAAAGAGCAACTTCGGCCAAAATATAAAATATATTTTATTTCATTTGCTGAAAACACAACAACACTTGTAAATTAATAAAACTTTAGACAAAATATGTGTTGATGGTCGTGACAATTAGTACCTCCAAAGCTCTTGATTGAATTTACTGAAACAGAACAAAAAAAATAAAAAATATTCTGTATTCTATCTCAAAAGCTTTTGTTCTGGGTTGGGGATAACACTAAAAAGTTGAATGCAGCGAAACGACTTTAGTCATGTCTTTTTTTTTTTTTTTTTGATAAGCATATGTTTGATTAAAAGCTGCACTCAGCCTCAATAATTTGAATAGCTCAAGCAAAGTAGGTTCCTGTGCACCTATGTGCAGTAGATTTGATCTGGCACATGCAAGTTTGATCAGACATATTGTGATTTCCCTTTGTTTTTATCGACGTAATCAGGGCAAGCCATTGAACTAAACTGGTCACGTTCAAAAACATTAATGTTTTGCAGTTCAACAAATGGCCTCCAAGGCCACGGTAGTTTTGTTTTACAACGCTCATTGGCGGGATAAAAATTTTTTGTTTTTATTTTTCATATAAAGTGCATAAAAAAGTGTTGTGATTTGCAAGCAACAAGTTAAATCATAAAAGAAAAAGAAATAATATTCAACGAAGTAAAATATTCATCCTTATTACGATAGGCGTTTTAGGAAAACGCCAGTGAAATGACATAGCTCTTGGTGGCACAATTAGTGTTTGAATAAAATAACTTTCAAAAATAATGCTAAAAACAATGAAGAGAAGAGAAAAGGCTATATTTCAATTCTTATTAAAACGTCGTGAATGGAGCTTTGCCATTTTTTAGACGTTTAAGTGATACGCCTATTGTAATAAGTTTGATTATTCCACCAGCAATGTATTAAATTCTCAAAAGAGTGTCTTAAGGTGAGTAATATATTTCCAAATTTGTATTTAGCGCTTTGAGCTTACTTTAAACCAATTGAATAAAATATACATAAACAACAAGTTGGGTATTAGAGCACCTCATAGAGGATTGAATAAAAACAAAAAAGTAATAAAAATAAGGATAACAAACAACTTTCATTTGAACAAACCAATTCATAAATTTCAATGAAAAAATAAATTAAATGCATTTATGCAAATATCTTTTCTTTGTTCGGGAAATATAGGAAATCACATCATTAGGATAGGTTCACCTTCATGAGACTACATGGAGTCCTTGTCTTAGATACCCTTCTTTTAACTGATTCTCGCTTTTTAGCTAGATGTATTCTTTAGGTGGTTATTTAGGAAGATGAGTTTTATCACATACATGGAACACAACATTAAGTGCTATATAATCACAGTGTACACCGTATATGCTAACGCAATCAAAAATTTAAGCCTATCGTGGAAACTAAAACAAAATAAATCGGTTGGCGCAACAGGGACGGGAGCCCCGGCCCCCGGGGCCTAGCGCAACCCTCTCATGCTCATTTTAAAGGGTATTTTAAGCACTACAAAACAATCTTTCTTATTAGAATGCATAAAATGCATCTGCTCGCCGCTAAATGGCATTGACCACAACGATTAAATTTCAGGCAAAATAAAAAATGGCTTTCATCTTTTATATCTAGCTTAATATTGTTCTTAGAATACTTTATAAAAACCAAATTGTTCATTGTTTTACCTGCTACAATTTTGTTCTTGATAAAATTTTCGATGAAACGTATAGTTTTGGAGATATTTGCAATAAATAGATGAAAAACGTGAAAAAATTGCGAATTTTCAATTGCCAATAACTCGAAAAATATTGGACTTAATGAAAAACTTTATATTTGATTTTTTGCTTAAAATTAGGCCTTTTATCGATATCCGAGTTTATTTTGAACAAAAAAAAATTCACCCCCGAAAAGGGTTAGCAACCACCCCCAGGGTGGTGGCGGTGTTCAAATCATTTTCACTTTTGAAGTTAAGGGTAAGATGAGCCTAATTCCAAAATTTCATGCAAATCGGTTCACAGTTAAAAAAATTCGGAGGTAAGGCCCTATTTTTCGCTTCATTGACTGCACTATGGGACACTATTCTGTATTTCGTTCCGTACAGTTAGAGAATTGAAATTCGTTAACTACTTTTTTGTCGACAGAAAATTTTCGTTTTTAAATGGTTTTGACATTCGTAAACGGTTTGCAAGATGCGAAAACTCCGTCTTCGGTTGTTGCTATTCCGAGGGTAGTAGATTCGAATCCGCTTTAGAAAAAAAGAGTAGAGTTTTGGAAATGTTTGCTTTCGAAACGATTCACAATGTAGGGCTCCTGATGTTTCTGGGATTCGAACCTCAAAGCTCCAACGTAATAGGCAGTCACAGAGACCGCAGTATCGCGGAAACTGCTCACCTGTATTTGATATATGGGCGCAACAATATAACTCTATTCTCATTTCGAATTATTCAGTTATTTTTGATCCAACTTTCAAATGAAAGTAGAATTGGAATTGAGTTCTTCAAACTTCAAAAACTTCTGAGTTTCTTTCAAATTTCCCACTTACTCCTACGTCCTTGAGAATTATATAAAGAAAGAATTTTTGGATATTCAAACACTTTTATTGCAGAATCGAGTTACATAGCAGACCCCTAAACGATTAAAATATTGCCAAATCAAAATTACAGTTAAGATACAACTCCCGATGGTATAAGCACCACTGTTGTCATCAGAAGGTTAAATCAAATGCAATTTTCGCTTGACTCTTTCATCGAGAGCAATTTGGAAGAGGTTTCAGACCAAAAAAGACCACAATAGACCAAATTTTCACTTTACGACAGATCTTGGAAAAAACCCGAGAATACAATATCGATATTAGGGTGTCATTTTTGGGCAACTTAAAAAAAAACAGGCTTAAATATTTTTAGGGAGGTATAAAAAGAAGCCTTTTAAAATTTGAGGTCTTAATATTAACAGTGGTGCCTGTTCTTAACTTTCAACTTTCCATTTAAATAACAGAAAAAAATTTTAATTTTTTCTTATTTTTGTAGTTCGACATTTGAGCATTGTAAAAATGAATAGGCAAGTTATTTTCGTAGGGAATTGAATGCTCTAAGAAAAAACTCAAACAAATTTCTTTCATACAGTGAGCCGTTCTGAAGATATTCAAACTCAAAGTTGGAAAAGTATGAAATTAAGTCTTTTATTTCATTAAACTCATACTAATGATTTTTTATGACCTAAAAATTATTTTCAAGTTATTTTTTCTTGAAAATAATTTTTAGGTCATAAAAAAAGTAATAAGTATGAAAAGGCTCAAATTTTAAGTGGCTTCTTTTTATACCTTTGTGAAAGTTAAGTAAAAAGCCCAAAAATGACACACCCTAATCGATATACACCATCTCTTTATCGATTTCAAGGCCGCGTTGACAGTATCTACTGAGAAGAGCTGTACAGAGCCGTACGACTATGCAGGATTACTTTGAAAAATTAACGCTGCTCCGCCAAGGTCGGTAAAGAAATCACCGAGTTCTTTGATGTTAAAAAAGGCTTTCGACAAGGCGACAAACTGTCATCGCATGACAACATCATACTTGAAAAGATTGTACAAAACTCAAACGTCAACACAAGAGGAACACTCTTTCAATAGTCTGTACAATTACTCGCTTACGCAGACGATATTGACGTCATTTGAAGAAAAAAGCGTGATGTCATAGGTGATTTTGTGAGTATTGGAACAGATACGGCAAAAATGGGTTTGATGGTCAATGAGGGCAAAACGAAGGACATATATGATGTCATCAAACAAGGAAACAGAACATCGACGATTTGGACAACACGTCACAACAGACAGACATAACTTTGAGGTAGTACATGACTTCGTCTACCTAAGGATCCACTATAGACACGGAAAACATCATCGTGGTTATCAAACAGAGAACAACTCTTGCCTACCGTTGCTTTTTTGGGTTGGCAATTGAGAAACAAAACAAAAACAAAACCATCTAGAAAAACCAAGGTAGCTTTATAAAACCTTAAGCATGCCAGTCCTGCTTCACGGCGTGGAAGCGTGGGCCTTATCGAAAGTGGATGAGATAACCCTTGGTTGATTTGAAGAAAATTCTCCGAACGATTTTTGGCCCCATATGCGAAGACAATGTGTAGAGAAGAAAATACAACAACGAGCTGTATGAGCTGTACCGCGACATGGGCATAGCCAGAAGAGTACGCATCGTGAGGCTACGATGGTTGGGTTATGTAGAGCTGATAAACCCTAAAGCTCCTGCTCAACGGGTTTTCGAAAGCACATTGCAGGGAAATCATGGAAAGGGAAGACCGTCTTAGGCGGCGCAATCAAGTGGAAGAAGACCTCAATCGACTTAGAGTGCAAAACGGGAGAAAACTTTTTTGCGCTTGTTTTTATTGCTAAAAAAATTTATTTATGATCTAAATTAGTTAGTAGTTTTAGTCTTGCAGAATGCCTCAAAAGTCTCTAAATAGTCCTGAAACTGATAGGCTATCGCAGTAGGTAAGCTCGTGTTACCCGTTTACGCCCTCGCACGTTAGCCTTTGGTTAAAAAAAAAAGTAAAACTTTCGAAACCGAACATTTTATGGAAATAGAAGGCTTACTGTATGGTTCAAGCATTGCAGACTGAGTTCAAATAAGTTAAGTGTTTCAACCGTTAAAAATTTAAATAATCTTTTCATTTATCTAATAGGGCCCCTACACTACGCAAACACGTTTGCACAAACGTGTGTTTGTGCAAACATAGTTTCGCCACACACTACTCAAACATGTTTGAGAGATATTAGTTGCTTGACGTTTTTCATATCAATAACACTTACGGAGCAATGAGCGATTTCGCATGTGCTGCTTTAATTAATTACTCGATTGCAATAATCTTTGCTTTTAACGCACCACAACACCGGTAAACTTTTATATAATTTGATCAATTCCGTCCAAAAAATTAGTTTCACTTGTTTATTCATCTTTACTCCTTGAAAATTGACACGTGTTTGAGCAAAATTCACCACACACGACGCAAACATGTTTGCGCAAACACGGAAAATTCAAAATTTTTAGAATTTGTTCAAACGGTTTGCGCAAACACTCAACATCGCTACACACTACTCAAACAGTTTGCACAAACATTTTTACAAAAACAAAATACATATGTTTGCGCAAACGGTTTGAGTAGTGTAGGGGCCCTATAAGTAAGCATAAATTACTAAAAACTAACAAACACATTGAAATCGCTTTTTGAAAAGTGTTTTTTCCACGCCGTGTAACATAACTCAAAAAGTAAGAAAGTGTTTTTGGTCTCTAATTTTAAAAAAACCGATTTCTTCGAAGTTCGGATTCGGCAAAAATTTTAGGTCTTCTCCATTCATCACGAAAGTATAATTGCGATCTCTGTTGCACCACCCTTCTTTTTTTTTCTTTTTTAAAAGAGGATGCTTATGATAATCTGGAGCACTCAGACCTAATTACCGGTCCATTGTACCACCAGGGTAGCAACCTTCCCTTTGTTTGCAATGCAGTAGCTAGAAATAAGGTGATGTTATTTCGTAGTTTTGTAAGACTTTTTTATCTTTTTGTGGCTTCAAAAAATACACATATAATGTAGACTTATCTCTTTACCTATACTTCGACAAATTTATCATTGGGTTGGGGTGGTTTTGTGATTACCATAAGTTAATAAGAAAGGTGGACGAGTGGGTTCAAATCCCGCTATGGGCATCGACTTTTTTTCAGCCTTCCTCAATAATAACCTCAAGGACCGCGTCCAGGTGAAACTGAAAGACTGAAAGAAAAGTAGAGCGGGATTTGAACCCAAGCGTCCACTTTTCTTACTAACTTATGGTAATCACAAGCACCCCAGCCAAATGATAAACTCTTCGAAGTAGGTAAAGAGATGAGTCTACATTATATGTGCATTTTTATAAGCCAAAAAAGTTTAAAAAAGTCTCACAAAACTTTAAGTGAAAAGAAACTAAGATTGTTAGTAAAGAAGAAAACTAGAACTCTCAAGCTATTCAAAATCTCTAGACTGAAATGCCTTTCTGAAGCTTAACCGACTAGGCAGCTCTCAAATAAACCGAAAAGAAGATCACACATCAAGTAAAACATTCCCGAACAAAACCATTTAACCCCCAACTCAATACATTCGTTTGAATTATGCACGAGTTTCACTTGTCACTCCACGTGCAACCGTTTTGTGTCAATGTATGCAACTGCAGTGCAAAACCACCGCTTACAATCAAATTTACACTAAGTAACACCCACCCAACCTGCCTACAATAATTCCAATTCCATTTTTTATTACGGCGACGAGACAGTGTCTCTTGATTGCACTGCCATCGCACTCAACGGTGGCCGCCAATCGTTTATCTCTTACCTTTTGTCTATTTTTAAGTACACACTTCCTGCCGAGATCAAGTTAAGTCATGCTTTTGTCTCTAAACTAAAAGAAAAGCACAAGAGCACTCGAGTTTTCGTTTCAACCCGTTTAGTCTAACTTCTACATGATGTACAAATGAGGGAGCAGGAGTACCCGTATGATGATGAAAAGCTCATACAAACCATTAGGTACCTGTATTTATAGAAAACTGTTAAATCCATCCCCCGTTATTCAAAGCAAAGGTAATAGGAAGGAAAAAAGAAAGAAAGAAAAAACGAATAAGGAACCATAACCACATAACAAAAGCATAACCACAATAATCAGCTCAGCTTTGACGACACAACTTTTTCTCATTAGCTGTTATCATTCCAAGCCCAATATAGGTACATAGTTAGGTAGGTAGTCAAGTCATAGTTAGTCTCTTCACTCTCCTTTTGTCAAAGGAACACACCAACAACAAAAACAACACACAAAAAGGAACCCCCGCGCTACAAACATTTCAATTTCAACATCACACAAAAGAACTATAAGTTTTGTATACATTTATCTATCTCTTGATGTAGTGTATAATAGATACCTAGTCATTATTACCTTCGTCAGTAAAATTTGCATTTTGCAAATAATGCTCCATGCTAATTATCAAACAACGAGACATCAAAAAGCGCGCACACTACCAGAGCAGATACAGAACCAGAACCAGAGCCCGAATCAGGGGGCCAGATATCAGAATCAGAGTCAGAGAATCAGAACCAAAATCAAAATCAGCACCGTTCGTCGCCACCAACCGACAGTACTAAATTATGATTTAATTCAATCTTTTGTTTTTCCCTCTATCGTCGCTCGTTGCTGGATGGAATCGGTGGTACTATCCCTCTGTTTTATCTAAGTACGTGTGTAGGTGTGTGTGTGTGTGGAAATTCGAAATTCCAAAACGAAAATTGGTTTAACTCTTGCGTTACAAAGCTTTTTACTCATCCAAACACACTGTGTTCTGTGTACACTTTTGTGTGTACTTTGTCACTCGCTCGTTCACTCGTTCGCTTGCCCGAACCGCACCGAACCCAAACGAACTAAATCAAACCGAGGAGCCGTATTGTGCGATTGTGCCAATGTCTATGAACAAGGTTCCGTTACCGTTAACAGTCACCAGCAGCTCAGTTACACCGCGCGTGCTATCAACTTTTTCATCAAATAACAACTCTAAAACTGTGAACCAACAGCAATGAAAAGATGTCTAATACTGTACTCTCTATTTGTCTATACGGTGGTGACATCCTCAAATTCAGGCAACGACGAACCAACCATCATCACCATCATCATCATCATCAGCTGCAGAAACGGCATCAGTATCACATCTTGTGCGTACTACAAACACAAATACAACAAACTCAATTCAAAGGTATATCTCCTTTTTTTTTTGTTATGTTGTTTTGGGTGTGTGTGTGTTAATATTTAAAACTTTTCCTTTCATCCTTGCCACCCGAACCCAATCTCAAACCCTCAGCCTGAGCAGCATCCGTGCAAACCCTCCCCTCACACTCTCACTCACCCTCTCGCCCTCTCTTTCTCTATCTCTGTGTTTCCCATTCTGTCCCCTTTTTCTGGTTTGCTCACGCGTTTGTTCACAAAAGAAACCTCTTAAAAGCCACTTTCCGAAAGATCAAAGCAGATCAAAGGAAGCTCCCATTCATGTCTGACTGGCGAACCGGAGGACGAAGGGACGATGGGTGGTACTGGTGGTGTTGGTGCGGTGGTAGATGGATGAGGAGGTACAACGAAGGGCAACAATGGTAGTGTTGTGAGGGCGGCAGCAGGCGCTACGTTCTTCGTTGGTAGAAACAAAATAATTAAATTAAAAACATCAATGGACCATTTTCCATCAAAGAAAAACGGTGAGATATTATTCTCTCTCATCTCATCTCACAAGCCCAAACCCAACACAACAGACTATCATCATCCATCGAGGCTTCTCCTTCTTCTTCTACTTCTACTTCTTCTATGCACACTCTGACTCTTCTTCTCTTTTGTGGGTCTTTTGTCAAGTTTTGTAACTACATACTAGGAAATTTTAGAAAATTTAACTTTTTTGCGTATAGAGGTTATCATTTCACGTAGGTTGTGGATAGGTATACACATCAAATGTATTTGCAGCCCCCGGAGGTAATGCTTTATCTCTTTTGATTTCACATTAAACACCAGTTAGTGGGTGGACAGAGACATTGGTTGGTTGGTTGGTTGGTTTTGAGATTCACATGGTAACCGTTTGGATGGCGTTTACAACAAAGTGAAATTTGGTTTGTCTTTGAAGAATCCTAATGAATGTTTTTGTTTTCTCTTCTTCTCGTCTGTTTAATTTATAAAGGTTCAAGTGGCCATGGTTGGTGAAATCGTTTTACTTCTTCAAGCCAATACAGGGTAACTGCACACACAAAAGATTAATAAATCGCAATTGGAAAGAAGGGCGGTCCAACCAACATATATTAAGGGAGTCATGACAACAACCGTCAACGCGATGTAGGGCATTTGTCTTATGAACGTTTGATTCTCTTGCAACATTCGCTCGGATTCAATTTGCATTAAAAATCGATTAATAGTAAGTTTGGAGGAAAGGCAAACAAATGAGAAATGTTGGGCCATAGTGCAGTAAATTGATAGAAACATGTCATTTTGCAATATAGGCTCCTTTTGCTACCAGGAATAGCAACCTTTTTGGTATGTTTCTAGATCTTTGTAGAAAGATTTATCCGAAATCTTCACGACCGCGACCGACGGAGGCTTGGATTTTGAAGACATTAACTATTTCAACACAAAAAACACCTTTCTATGTTATGAGATACTACCAACAGGTACGAAGCTTTTTACAGTTCCCTTAATTTCATGCGATTAACCAGGAATGATAAAGACAAAAAAGCCGAAGCCGAAAACGTTGCTGATCAAAGTAGGTATTGCTTTCGAAGAACAAAACTGTCAGGATAAACAGAAAAATCTTAAGGAGGGAAACTGGTCTAGAATTTTGAAGAAACCGACTTTTTTTTGTCTTAAAAGGTACTTTAGGGTCTTAAAAATAATATACAAAAGGATGGATGCCGCCAAAAATTTCTAAATGCCCAAACTTTCCATTCTGCGGCAGCGCCCTTCAGGTATGCCGTATGCCAAATGATTTTATAGTACATACTTAAAACTTTAAACGCGTTTTTCTCGAAATTACTTTTTTTTTTGAACTGGCCGAACACGCTCTAGACCGGGTTCCCCCCTTAAGGCAGGAATCGAATTTTCCACGGGACAAGCGTTAACAAAAGAAGAAAAAATGACAAGCGGTCATCTCTCAGCACAAAGAGACAAAGGCTTTGACAGTTGCAAGATTCAAGTGGTGCGGGGGAAATGAACAGGTTGCCGATCACACACTGATCAAGGCCGACAGGTTAGTTAGTGCATCAATGCATCTTCAAATGCAAATGCGAATAATGAGAAGAAAGTTTCCGAAGACTTCATAACAGCACCGGTTCGTACAGTAAAGCCCTTATAAATTTGAACCATAAAGGTTTGCAAAAACTTTTGACGAGCACCGACCGAATTTAGGAGCCTAAATTATGAAATGAACAACTACTGATAAGGAGGAAACAGCCATTTCTAAAAAAGTGTCCTGTTGAAACCAAATGTTGCCAATATCCTCCTCTTCAATTTTTGAGAATAAAAAACTGTAACGTCCACTCCTTGCTCATTTTCGAAGAATGCCTCTGGACCAAAATCCGCATCAAACAGTGACTCGTTTTGGGGGTATCGACTTTCAATGTATGCGTGCAGGTTTTCTGTGCCCCAAATGCCACAATTTTGCTTAACATTCCCGCCAAGATCAAAATGAGCTTCATCTGAAAAGATGATCTTTTTGGCAAAATTGGCTTTTCTCTAAGTCGATCGCTGGCCCACTTAGCGAAGCGAAAACGCAACATATTCGTTCAGCGGAAGGATAAAACTAGTTATCTGTCAAATCAGACATGAGCTAAGTGTTACCATTCACGAAATAAGCAGTAGTTGAAAAAAAAGTTTGATGGCGGACCCTTCATTATATTTTTTTTTTTGTAGTCCACGTATATTCAAGGCTTGCTATTATAACTGCACACATTTGCACTCATAGATCAATTTTAAAGCTGTTTGTGAATTGCGAAGAACTGCAAGTCGACACGTATAGATTCGCACCAGTCCACTCCTTTTTCAAAAATTTCACAACCACGAAAAGCACAATTTAGTTCTATACATGAATCAGTGATTAATATGATAAGACAGCTCCAGGGTAACTTCGATATCTTATCAAACTTTAACTTTAAGACCCTGTAGAAAGTCCACATCGAACACAAGATCAGAAATCTTGGGCCAAGCTACGGCACTCACAGAAGTGGAATATGTATTGTTTTCTCTGCCACTTCGTCTTGGTATAATCTACATAAGTCGGATGTGCTGATGCCCGTTCTCATCATGTGGGTACTAGGGAGGGGCAATTTACAATCCCGCCGAAAGAGTTTTTCAATTTCGGGATTTTGGTATGTCAGTCCCGGGATTCCGGTACTAGTCCTTGCATTGGATGTTTTTAGTTATTTTACTAGCTTCAAACTGATTTTTATCATCGTCATTTTTATGAACTTTAATCATTTGATCTTCAGACATTTTTTATTTAATTAAGAAGAGTAAAATATTATAAAGGAAATGTAGAAAAACTGAGCGGTTTTTGTTTTGAAATTAGGTCCAAATTAAGACCACCTTTCACCACAGCGATATTAGCACTCAAAAATACAAAAGAAAAAAAAATTTAGAAAACGAGAAAGGATATCCAAAAGGTAGTTTACTAGTAAGAAGAAGGATCGAAAAACACAGAAGGAATTGGTAATCCCTATAATGCTCGAGAACAAGTGGAATGATAAACGACAAGTTTATAAAATGGTTTTACATCCCTAAAAGCAACAAGATGAAGATACAACGAAAAAGGAAGGACAATTTTTTTTGCTTTGTTTTACTGGTTTTGGACACACACAAATGTACAGGGTTTTCCATTGGGGACTATCCATTTTGTTTCTTTAATGTAAACGCGCCCTTAAGGTCTTTTGACATTCTGTAAACGTCAGATTGCTCATTAAGATCTACCATTTCATCATGGTGAGTTACACGAATCAACAACGTTTTTGGTCGTTATAATCGTCCCACCCGTGCCGCAATTCTTAGTTTAGTGCACAAATTTGAATCCACGTTTTCGCTGCACAATGTTCCCGTGCCAGTGAGACAAAGATTAGGACGGAGTGCTGAAAATATCGCGGCCGTAAGTGCATCCGTTCAGAACGACCCAAATCAGTCAATTCCACGTCGTTCACAGGAATTGGGCATCGCACAAACCACATTGTGGCGTTTTTTTGGCGTCAGTTGTGTGGAATGGATATTAGTATATGTGGTTCCAGCAGGATGGAGCTACAGCCCATACAGCTCATGCAACCATCAACATTTTGAAGAG